>CM076570.1:700838827-700989701 GCA_034641835.2 Pinus albicaulis
TTATCATATCAGATCTCTCATTGCAAAGGACGTCATCAAGCCGATTTATTGTCCTTCAGAAGATCAGACCTCCGACATTTTCACAAAACCTCTTGGAAGAATAAAATTTGCTAAGTTCAGGGATGAACTTGGTATTTGTTGTAATGTATCTTTGGATCATAGGGGGGAATGTTAGAAGATCCAAAAATAAAATATTATCATAGGTTACAAAGTTGGAATAAAATAATTATTAATTTAAGATATTAAATTAATAATTATTATTCTAGAATATTTAATTATTTTATGGAGACATTTAGAATTAGCATATTGTTGTAACAAGATATGACTCTCCAAATGTGTCGTATCTTAGGCTTTTTGTTAGCTAGTTATTTGGAATAGCATTTAATTTAAGTGGACACTTTTTATTTAATAAGTGATCCATAATTAGTGGTAGTTAGGAAATTGAGCATATAAATAGCTCATTGCAAGAGTGTTTTTGTTGTTCGAGTGTAAACTCTTTCATAATTCCAAATGTAATTGCTTTTTTTTATTAATAAGATTATGTGTCTGAGGATACTTCTGCACCTTCTCAAGAATGTGTTGCACTTGAATGGATGTCCTAAGTCCTCCATCTCACCCTATATTTATACCTAAATGAGGGGATTCCTAAAACATCACAATAAGGGGCTGCCAACTATCGTGAGCCTAAAATGACTTTAGGCCAACCTACATACACATGTGCAAATCCATCATTTAACTTCAAAAAATCATAACTCCTCAACGAAATCTCGGAATTAGATAATTCTTGTTGCATTAGAATCGTGTCACCGATAGCTATCATCCTCATCCATCACATGTCAAAAAATCGTCACAGTTTTGGCCCAAACATCGATGGGTGAAAAACCTTGAGCTTGGGTTCCAAACCCACAAGCCTATTTGTGGAACTTTTCCCTCAAATGCCGGGCTTGGAGTACCTCTGAAGCTACACAAAAATCAACACTCCCTCTTAGAGAGGGTGGTACTTCCAAGATTAGGAAATAACCATCATTTGGCGACAACACTAGTCCATCTAGCACCCATCACTGCAGCATACCCTATAGATGAATCCGACAAATTCAGTAGTGCCTCTGCCTCATCACATCCGATCCTGAAGATCCCAAACATCCATAGGCATGATACCCCTAAGGCTAGAATCCCTCTGAGCCTATACAATATCCACTAGCTCAGTCACGAAAGAACTCATCATCTTGGATCAATTACCACTCGTGAAAATCCATCCAATCTCGGATATGCAACATCATGATATGATGAAGACTCTAACCTTCCAATATGCAGCCCATCACATGAAGCCATCTCGATCAACCTGATATCATCCAATCCAAAGAAATCCTCTAGTTGTTCCAACCATCCATGATAAGAAAAAGGAAGCCCACAATCAACAAATTTCCCTACAACAAACTATTGTTCACTAGGCTCACCACTAATCCACCAGAACTCCTAGCCAATCTCGCTGCCAAGCCAGTCAAGACCACATCTCCATGTCATCAGCTAAAACCTATACTCCATGATCTAGACACCCACAATACCTACTAAGTTGCTTCAATGTGCACACTCTGATTCATTGTCCCCCTGTTAAGAAACCAACTCCAAAAATAGAAGAAAAGAGAGATCAACGCCTTATAAATCAACCACTTGGAGGGGGCAACCTCCTTTACATTACATAAATGAAAAATTATTGGATGATACAAATGAAAAAAAATCCTTTATATATATATATATATATATATATGAGTCCATGGGGTCACAATATAATCCTAGCCGACCTAACAATATAATGTAAGGGCACAATAATAACAATAGTGGCTTTTTATGGCGCACAATAATAAAAATATGGGGGCTACAGGGGTACAACAATAAAAATAAGGGGGATAAAATAAAAACAATAAGGGACTACACTAGTAATATATGGATATAACATGCCCCTCTCCTTCAAAAAAGTGTTGTCCTCACGCTTGATTAGCTCTTCATGTTTCTGTATAAAATTCTCATCCTCCCATGTGGAATCTTTAGTGGTTAAGTTCTTGCACTTGATGAGATACTCTGAAATTGATTGATTTCGTAGCTGCCGAGTTCTTGTTTCTGTGACCGCTTCAGGTTCCAATATGATTTTTCCTTCCTCATCAAGTTCTGGAAATATTGTTTGAACTGGAATTTTGTCACCTATAACCTTCTTTAAGCATGAAACATGGAAAACTGCGTGCACTCGAGACGAAGTAGTAAGCTCCAATTTGTATGACATAGTACCAATCTTTTGCAACACCTTGTAAGGACCATAGTACTTTGGCGATAATTTATTATCCTTCTTAGCTTGCTTGAGGGACATTTTATTTTATGGTTGTAGCCGTAAAAATACCCAGTCTCCTACATTAAAACTTCTCTTGCTGTGATGTTGATTTGATTGTTGTTTCATTTGATTTTGTGCCAAATTTAGGTTATCCTTTAAGAGTTGGAGAAATTTTTGTTGATGCTCAATGTGATCTTCCACTCCTTGAACCTTAGAGTTTTCTCTTAAAGATGATGTGATGGATGGTGGATGATATCCATAAAGTGCTACAAATGGGGTCATTTTTGCTGCAATATGGAAGGAACTGTTATACCACCATTCAACCAGAGGTAACCACTTGACCAATTGTGGTTTTTTATTAGATACAAAACAATGAAGATATCCTTCCAAACATTTGTTAAATCTCTCAGTTTTCCCATCGCATTGAGGATGATAAGATGAGCTATGAGCTAGTTGAGTGCCCAAACAAGAAAATAATTTTGTCCAAAAATTTCCAGTAAAAATGGGATCTCTGTCACTTACAATAATATTTGGGTTTCCATGTAGCTTTTGATTTTTTTCCATAAATATAGTAGCAACTGTACTTGCTTTAAATGGATGAGATAACACACAAAAGTGTGCATACTTGGTAAGTCTATTAACTGCCACCATGATGAAACACTTCCTTCGAACTTAGGTAAACCTGTGATAAAATGCATTGAAACCTCCTCCCAACATTGACTTGGAATGGATAAAGTTTGTAGAAGACCCGGGGTCTTAATTTTCTCAACTTTATTTTGCTTGCAAACCAAACATTCCGCCACAAAATTTTGAATATCAGATTTAAGGCCATCCCAAAAAAATATTTCTTCACCATGTGGTAAGTTTTTAAAAATCTCGAGTGTCCTCCTAAGGGAGAGGTGTGCAATTCCAGAATAATATTTTGTTTTAGTTGGGAATTATTACAAAGATATAAGCGATCTTTGTACCATAAGGAATCATTTTTCTAGCTAAATGTATAAGATGTACTAAGATATTGCTGCAATTTTTGAATGAGGTCCACACTTCATCATTATTCCATTCATCCCTTGCTTCGGTTATCCAATCTGGTTGGATAATAGAAATGGCACAAAGAAATGCTTCCACCTCTGCATCCTTTTCTTAAGAGTGCATCTGCAACAACATTTAGCCTCCCTTTTTTGTAGATGATTTCAAAGTCATAACCCAACATCTTTGTGACCCATTTTTGCTGCTCTCTCGAAGATAGTCTTTGTTCCAAAAATTATTTAAGACTATCATGACCAATTTTTACCTTGAAGTGTCTTCCCATTAGGTAAGGTCACCATTTATTTAGTGCATGTAGTATTGCCAACATTTCGTTCTCATAAATAGATGTTTTTAAATGCTTTCCTTTGATTGGACGACTTTTAAAAGAAATGGGTCTTCCTTCTTGCTTTAAAACAACACCAATTCCATTTCCTGAGGCATCACATTCCACAATAAAGGTTTTTGTGAAGTCTAGCATAGCTAATATCGATGCTAGGCACATTGATTCTTTAAGATGTTCAAAGACCTTAGTTGCTTTAGGAGTCCGTGAAAATTCATCTTTCTTCAATAATGTTGTTAGAGGTGCTACTATTCTCCCATAATTCTTAACAAACTTGCGATAATATCCTATTAACTCGAGAAAACCTCGCAACTTCTTTATGGTTGTGGGGACTTTCCATTCCTTAATGGCTTTAATTTTTTTAGGGTCTACCTTAACACCCTCATGAGTTACAATATGACCTAGATATTCCACCTCTCGTACTGCAAAGAAACATTTTTAGGTTTTTTCATATAATTGTTTCTCCTCCAATAGTTTGAGAACCCTGTCAACATGTTGAGCATGATCCTTCCAAGACCTATTGTAGATTTGTATATCATCAAAACATACTAACACAAATTTTCTAAGGAAGGGTTTGAAAATGGAATTCATCAACCCTTGAAATGTAGATGATACATTGGTAAGGCCAAAAGGCATGACTGAAAATTCTTAATGACCCTCATGAGTTCGATTGCTGTTTTTAGAATATCTTCAGTCTTCATTCTAATTTGATGATATCCTGAGCAGAGATCGAACTTGGTAAAATAAATTTCTCCATGTAATTCATACAATAATTCATCAATCAAATGAATGGGAAATTTATCTTTAATAGTGAGCTTTTTGAGATTCCTATAATCTGGAAACATGTTCCATGATCCATCCTTATTGTGTACCAATACTACAGGAGCAGAGAAAGAACTTTGACTAGGTTGAATTATACCAGCCTCTAACATTTCTGCAATCATAAGTTCAATTTCTCTCTTCTGGACATAAGGATATCTGTAAGGCCTGATGTTTGGAGGAACACTTCCTGGAATCAAATGAATAGCATGATCATGATCACAAAAAGGTGAGAGTCCTTTGGGAGTTTCAAACACCTTGGAATTATTGTCCAAGACTTTTTGGAGATTTGGAGAAATAGATGATTTTGATGTTGGAACCTCTAGTGAGAATAATTGTGCAATTAGGCCTCGTTTTTCTTTCTTCAAAAGTTTTGTCATGACGCTAGAGATTATTATCTTTCTCGGATTCCCTGATATATCTCGTAATTCAAATTCATTTCCTTCCGAATTGTTTTCAAGAAAATTTCTTGAAAATTAAAAGCTATCGTCCCCAAAGATTGTAACCATTGTACTCATAGTACAACATCAACACCTCCCATTGGAATGGAAAGCATTGAACTATTCAATACTTATTACCCCATGGTTAGCTTGATATTATGGAATTTTCTAGAGAAATTTATAGTTCCTCCATTAGCAACCATCACTGGACACTCTCATGTTGGGTATAGGAAGCAATTCAATTCCTTGGCTACCTTATAATGAATAAAATTACGGGTTCTACCAGAATCACTCAACACTATTACCTATTTATTCTTGATATGTCCTTCTAAATTGAGAGTTTAAGGAGTGGAAATTACTGCCAATGCATTACAAGACTCATTTATTCTTTCTCTAGGGTTGGTTCCTGGTGTATATCCACTTCTTGTTCATTTTCTTCCTCCTCTTCACAAACTATGTAAAATAATTTATTTTCAGCACACTTATGACCTTTAGTGTATTTTCTATCACAACTGTAGCAAAGCCCTTTTCCTCTTTTTTCTTCCAATTGTTATGGTGTCAACCTTGTAGGTTGTGGAAGTCTAGGGATAGCAACACTTCCATCATTATAGATGTGTGTGGTAGGCTTCTTTGCCACCATAATTTTACATTCATTTTTTCTTGCCAACCTGAATGCCTTCTCCAATGAATTAGGTTCCCAAAGGCGAACCTCATGTTGGATGTTGTCCTTTAAATTCCCTATGAAGACATCAATCATGTGTTCCTATGGAATATCAACTACCCTTATATTCAATTTTTGGAAGTCCTCAATGTGCTCCACCACTGAACCATTTTGTTTGAGATTTATCAGTTTATTTTTGTATCCTCATAATGTGTTATCATTTCCTCCTTAAAAATTTACCAAGTGACAATTTTCTTACGGGAGAAAAGCCATCGATACCATACAAATGTATTTTGTTCTAAATATAAAGCTGCAATGCCATGTTACAGGATCCTTGCCACAAAACTTCCTCATATCAATCTTTGGAATATAGCGGGTCTTCAATCCAACATTAGAGTTTATGAAATCACGATTAACATTTATTTTGTTCTGATAATGAGTTTCCTCTACTATATTTTCTCCATTAGGAATAATTTCTTGTATCAAATTTGTCAAACCTTCCTTCAAACCTTCCATGTAGACTTGTTTTTAGATCACTCTTCATGTCTTCCATGTTGTCTTTCATTTTTTCATCGATCTTAACTTCCATGTCATCCATCTTAGCTTCCATACCAGCTTCCATGTCATCCATATTAGATTCCATGCCATTCTTAAAACCATCCATTCCTTTCTTCAAACCACCCATCTTAGCTTCCACAACGTTCTTCAAAACTTCCATTTCATTTTTTGTTTCTTTGTGAGAGCGAAATTTGGTGCACTTGCTCTTGTAATTTTGGTATGTCATGTTGCACTTCTTCCTCTTCATGAGTCATAGTAGAGCCTTCTAAAGGCTTGATGGGTGTTGAATTCCTTTTAGGGGGGATTTTAGAACACAATACTGATATCTATGTTTCAATATGCCCTTGGAATCACTTGAAACTGATTTTTCAAACAAGACTTATGCAATTTGAAAAAGAAAAACACACCTTTTTCTTGATTTTGAGGAGCTCGATATTGAAACTGACGTATATATGTAATTTTGGATCCCCAAGATTTAATATTTGGTCCTATAATATCCCTCTGAGTCTTCTTTCTAATTCCACAGGTCTGGCCCAATTTGGATTCTTAAAGGCAAAGTTATGCCCAATCTCCCACAATGACCTAATTATGGACTAGTTCAGTAGAGCGAACTTGTATATCATGACACGTGTCACTGTTTCCTCCTTCAGCTCTGAAATTGATACAAAAAAAACTACAATCTATGCACTTTTGGCCACTTTTTACAGAATTCCAATCTGATGCTCAGAGAGAGAGTTATGTCTATTTTCCCAAGGTCATATCTTTGAGATGAAATTTGGGAGCCTTCAAATACCCTAACTTCCACATATCATATCGCCGAAAATATTGCGAACCAAGATCTGAAATTTTTATACGAACTTCCTCAAGATGTTTTTCAAATGGGTTTTGTTTTTTAGCATTTGAACCTTCATATAAAAAAACATTATAGCAAAAATTCCACAATGACCTATTTGAAGTAGCGAAACCCTAGAATCCAAAGCTTTGATACCAAATGTTAAGAATCCAGCTCCAAATATAGAAGAAAAGAGAGATCAACGCCTTAGAAATCATCCACTTCGAGGGGGAAACCTCCTTTACATTACATAAATGAACAATTATTGGATGATACAAATGACAAAACCTCCTTTCTATATATAGGAGTTCATGGGGTCACAATATAATCCTAGTCGACCTAACAATAATAATGTAAGGGCACAATAATAATAATAGTGGATTTTTATGGGGCACAATAATATAAATATGGGGGCTATAAGGGTACAAAAATAACAATAAAGGGGCTACACTAACAATAATAAGGGACTACACTAGTAATATAGGGATCTAACACCCTCAAAGTAGCTCAGATATGCTCTGATACCATGTTAAATTTTCACGACCTTGGATCTAGGATAGAGTCTTGAAATATCTGATGCTACCAATCCATGAATCTCAACATAACTACTTTTCACAATGGAATATAAGTAGCAGGAAATCACACATGGAAAAAATATAGACAACCTTTTACAATTTTCAACCCAACTTTGTTATGTTAAACAACATATAATACAATAGTCTAGGGCTCCAGTACCAAGGATAATGGCCCTCATACATCCAATAATACAAGATACAAAACAAGATACTCTGACCATCTAGATGTATCATGATCTCACAACTCATCTCGGTCGTACCCTGTAGCTTCCCGATCTGCAGCTCTTGCCTCTATCAATACTCCATGTCCATATGGCCACTGAATCTTGGTTGTCAATCTACTCTCTATTTGTGCCTCAGTCCATCAAGGCCAAAACTCATCGAGACTCCTGTCGAGTTTTTCACAGCTCCACTTGTTAAAAACTTTGAATCTACCCATTGTTGCTCCTCAACTACTTAAGGACTTCAACCCACTATGGTCTTCCTGCACTACACCGATGAAGACTAATATAGGGTATGGAGGGCTGCCACCTATCACTGCAAGATGTCCATCTCCCACAATGGACACAGGCTAGGAGGAATACCCATCATCTATTGTAGAAGTCCTTCTCCACACACAAGTCTCGGGATACAAAACTGCTCCTGGTTGATTAGACCCTTGAGCTCATCAACAACTGCCTTTCTCAAAACTACCTTTTTCCATCAAGGTGTTGCACACTGGGCTCCGACTTGGACACTATCACACTGTCCTCCAATAGAACATAAGTGCCCAATCCACGTCCACACTTGGTCCACTCTCATACTGTCCTCCAACAATCCATGAGTTACCAAGTCCACGCTGCAGCATCTGCACCTAGTTAAGGCATCCTCACACCTAGGATACCCTTACACACACCTGCCAATAAACTTATCATAAACCGCCCTTTTTTCTGCAATAGAGGAGCTATTACAAAAATCTAGGCTCCAATATTCACTGTGGAAACTACCCACCATTTAGGGCTTCTAACCTGCCACGTCAGCCCTACCTCATTGGCTTCCACAGGTTGCAAAAATTTTTTCCACACTAGGACACCTACATCACTCTGTATCGGGATCTGCACCTAGTTAGAGTTCCTTCAAGTCCAAGGCAACTCCAAAAAATGGCTCCCAACAATCTGCAATGTAGATTGATCCAAACACTAATCAAACCTTTGACCCAGTGCTCCTCCAAACACTGTTGTTATGATTTTCTACAATGCTGCAATTATGGGATTGGTAAGGGCACTAACCATAGGCCCTAACCACCTAAAAACTAGCCCATAATTTTCTCTTTTGCTACGGTTTTCCTCCAAGTAGTTGTTGTCATTTATGTTGCTCTCCTGGGGTAGTTTACAACCCAATACATGGGATTGTCTCCCTAAGAGGTCCGCGACACCCTTCACCACCCAAAATAGGGTTGAGACAACCTCTTGGGAGGACTGTCCACCCTCCAAATCAGGTCTAAGCCTCCTTGTTGTTCCTTCCTGGGTTGTGGCCTTCACAAACAGGGTTGCAACCCTCATAAAAACATATTGGAAGCCCTCAAACTAGCATGTGTTAACCCACAACAACCTCGACCTTCCTCCAAGGTACATCTACCATTCCACCACCAGCACTCAACCTCCAAACAACAACGCTGACCCTGCAATAACCCTTAAACAAACCTCCTTTCTCGATGTTCTGCCCTAGCCTCCTTGCTGCGTCTTAGATCATGCTTCCCTCCTCAACGAGCTTCCTTCTAGAGTATGCATTTCACTTGAATGGATGTACTAAGTCCTCCATCTCACCCTCTATTTATACCTAAATGAGGGGCTACCAACTGTCATGAGCCTAAAAACACTTTAGGTCGACCTACATACACATGTGCGAACTCATCATTTAACTTCAAAAATTCATAACTCGTCAACGACAACTTAGAATCTGATTATTCTTCTTGTTTTAGAATCGTCTCACTAATAGATATCATCCTCATCCATCACATGTCAAAAAATCGTCATGGTTTTGGCCCAAACATCGATGGGTGCGAAACCCCAAGCTTTGGTTCCAAACCCGCTAGCCTACTTGTAGCACTTTTCCCTCCAATCCCCGAACACTAGGGCTTGGAGTACCTCCCAAGCTACCTAAAAATCAACAAGGCCATAAAGCCTTATGTTAAAATTTGGGGAAATGACTAGATTTTTACTCTCACTCTACACAAACTATCATGCAAACTTTCAATTCCTATTGTAATCAAACCACGATGGTGACTCATTTCCTAGATGCATCAAAGGATCCACACAATGGTGATAAATACCATCTTAATTAATATTTGAAGATATAGAGGTCAATCATATGGTAATATTTGGGTCAGGATGCATCAAGGAAGAAATAAATCTCGTGAATGACTTGATTTGATGATGAGTGTGTGTGGTTATTGCATATTAGCGGTTCAATAAGTTTAATCAAGGGCATGTAGTGATATGGGGCAGTATGTTTTCTAGTAATGCAAGTGTGAGTTTCATCCATCATGGTCACATGAGTATTTCCCTCACCTGCATTATTGTATTAGTAAAATTAGGTGCATATTTTGTAATGGTTGTGCATATCAAAGAGTGCATTGCATAAGAAACAAGTGAATATATATTTCTCATTCACACACACACACACACACACACACACACATATAAGAACCCTCTAGAGTTGGAAATTGTTTAGAGGTCACATTTATTCATTAATATACCATATATTTCGAAAAGTGGTGCTAATAGTAATAATATTTTTTCAAGGTTTAAAATACTGCATTTTACAACCATGACCTTAACAACACCATATTTTTTTCCATAAAAATCATTAAAATAGACCCCCAAAACAAAAATTTGGATACAAATATATAAGTAGATATTGACTTGATGAGAACCCTCCAAAGTTCTCAATTTTTTATAGGTTACATTTGGTTGTTAATCTACCATATGTTTCAAAAAGTGGCGCTACCCGTAACACTATTTTTTGGGGTTAAAAATACCACATTTTGCAACCATGGCATTAACAACATAGTAATTTTAACTAGCAAAACCATTAAAATGAAGCCCTGAAACAAAAATTGGATCATTTAACACATGAAAATTCTATGAATCATGTGTCTCACCCTTTTCTACTCATGTTAACATGGTTTTTTTTTCATTTTTTTCAATATTGTGTGTTTAATGATTCTATTTTTGTTTTGTTCTTATTTTATTTTCAAAATTTCATAATAGTATTTTATACCTTTTTTTTTTAATTTTAAATTATATTTCATTTTTTGAACATTGCAAAAATCTAAAAAATAAAATAAAATGATGATAAGAGGGATTTTTCTTTTAAGATAAACAATTTTTTTTAATAAATGTTTTCGTCTTACTTTGCATTTTTTTTTCTCATTTTTCTTTTTCCTCTATTTTTATTTACTTTCCCAATTTGTGGTTCTTTTCAAATTTTTATTATTTTATTTGCAGTAATGTTGGACTTTTCAATTATAGTTTCAAAAATTTTGTTTCTTTTATCTTGGAAAAAAAGTAAGGGTTGCTACATACACCATCTCTTTTTGATTCAAAATCGATTTTAAGATTTTGGTTGCAAGGGCACTAGCTATCAAGGTCATGGGTTCAAAGAAGTTGCGGTTTTTACTCCAAAAAATATGGGGGGTGTTAGAGAAAAAACTAATTTTCGATTCAAACGTTGTTTATAAGGTTTTCATTGTAATGATACATGTTGTTAAGGTCATTGATTCAAGGAAGCCATAATTTTTACTCCAAAAGATATGGTGTTGTTCTTGTCACTACTTTTCATTTTTGTGGTTGATTTCAATGGTTTTATTGGAAAAAATCACTAGGGTGTGAAGGTCATGGTTGTAAAAGATAATAATTATAACTTTGGAAAAAAATATTACTATTATTAGCACTTCTTTTCCATTTGGGGATTGATTTTAGTATTGTTAACCTGAAAATATAGGATTTTAGAGGTAGAGTTCTCATTTTAGATAACTATTATTATCAAGTCAATAACCTTAACTATAATTTACCATCTGGCTATGTTCTTCTAACAGGGCCAAGGTCCCTGACTTTATACAATACATCAACTTGAATTGTTATACATCCCCATCTAGGTTAAATTCTTGCAATTGTCATGTAAATCCCATATCTAATATATTATTGTAATGGCTTCAAGCCTTGTCATTGAATAACCTTGAGCTCTAAAGAATATATTAGCCTTGTATATGAGTTAGAGGGTGAGGTGTTTGGTTACACGAGGAAGTGTGTGTGTGTTTGCACGCGCACATGCGCATGCACACAACGAAAGAAGATTTATGGGAATATAAATGAATGATAATAATTGATGCAACCATAAGGTTGCAATTAATCACAACATCAACACATGCAAGGTTAGTGGAATTAACCCCACATGTTTTCTCCTTAACTTGACCTCCTTATCAGTTTTAATCAAACGCATGCGGAAGTTTTAACCATAATTGACAACTCAACATAATAAACTTTACCTTTTTTACATTATTGTGCCTTCACCTTACCTTATCATGTGCACGGCTTCAAATTTAAACAAACCTCAGACCTGTGGGTTATGGTCCACACAACTCCTTTACACACGTCGCGGTTATAACCTTTCAGGTTTATCAACATACATATTTTCACGATCAACAAAACTTTCACTTTAAAACAGAACATAAGTAAACCCAAACCTCTTTACATAGAAGCAGAACACTCTTTTGTAGGTTCCACAATACCTTCATCACAATCACTTGATCGCATGTTTAACACTATACCAATAACGCTAAACCATCAGATCAACGATGAGCACCTATGCGTAGTTATGGCAAGTGGCTTCTTCCATCGCATCGCATCCTTCAGTCCTTACTGCTTCGCATCGCAATCAAAATAATTCATCGTGTGAACTCTTAACACTAAACATTAAAATCGCCGATGTGTGATGTTATGCAGTGCCAACACGTGGCACATCCCCTCACTACATTGCAATTGTCGGACGAAACGACATCGCAAGTTATAATTTTTACCTTAGGAAGTCCTTCACACTATCCGTTATCATTTGCAAAGTGCGAAATCGTGACTTGCTGTCCACCGTTGATCTATTCCCCTTTTAAGTCAGCGATCTAATCATGGCCGTCTATTCATCTACACGCGGTTCTTCTTCGCCTATTATTCTGGCACTGATCTCTACCGTTGATTCTTAAAACTTTAATTCCACGATTTAATCCTGCTCATCCATTCACCTCTCTAGAAATATCTAAGTGTTCTCTGTCTTCGTCGATTCCTCTGCTTTATGCCGCTTTGTTGCTATGTTTTCTTTTTCCCGCTACTCCTCCTTTGCTCGTTCGAACTACCTCAAGTCTATCTCTCCTAAGCTTACCTTTGTTTATTCATATACCATTACATCGTTTCGAACTTGAATACATAATACTCTCTGTATTATTCCTCTTCTTCTAGAATTCATAATTCATTCTTTACTTGACCTATACACACATCTATTAGATACAGACTAGAATCATAGAGATTCTACCTAGTCGTTAAGTCCTTTATCACTCAAAGACTTATACATTCAATTTGAATTCATTCAACATGGTTTATCACACAGAAACCATAAATTCTCAGTTACTGATCACTCAACACATAAAAGGAATGACACAACAGTCACAATGAATTTAATTTCCTCATTCATTAAACAAATGTACAAATACAAATAAAAACTTGTTTTACAATATGAATTTGGCCTGATCTACCTTTACATGGCTCTTTTCTCTTCCTCTCTCTCTGTAAATTCTCGTAGGATTACAATTAAATTTCTCTCTAAGAATATCTTCTTTTGCTGTTCTACCTTCCTACTTGATGTTTGTATCTTTGAGTCTTTACAGTTATATACAAAAGGTTCTGCAACCAATTTTGGTTCAGATCCATAGGTTACTCAAAAAACTCCTAAAAATACTCCAGGTCCTCAATTAGTTCCTAAAATCTCTTCTTTATCCCTTGAAGATCTCAACATTCAACTAAATCCTAAGGATCCTCCATTAATCATGAACTAATTTCTAATCTAACATTTACAACATTTCAGAATATCTCAATCCACATCAATCACTCATGTTCTCCTACATTTGAGAACATTTACAAATATGCCTCTAAATATTTATTTAAATCCTATTCTAAATGTCTCACATAAATCACTCAAAATATTGAAAATTACATTAATTAAATACTTAGGAAAGCCAACCCTTTTTTAAAATACAAGACCCCCTAGATTCTACTAAATGTAAAAATTTTCAAAACCAAGATGCTCCTACATCAATAACATGTAGAGGTGCATATTCCCATAATTTTTTTTTTTTAAATTTAGGCCTAAATTTGGGGGCTATATGGAGCATAGAGGAGGATTGAAAGAGCTTCCATTTTCTTTAGTAGTTTTTTCACCTTGCATATAAGGAGATATTTGTGATATGAATATTGAAAAATAGATCTTGAGGGGAGGTATTGAGTGATATATATTATTTCCTTAGTGATGAGGGTTTGGGGGATCTTAATATCTAATTATGGGGGTTTTTGGGGGAGAGTTGTCCCCTTATTGTAGCCTAGTGTTGGCATGTGGAAGGAAAACCCAGGTTCAAAATGAATTAGCCAACAAAGCCCCTTAGATATTGGTTGTTTTGGAAACAATTGCAAGTAGGTGAGGTCTCACCCGAGGCATCTGTGGGGGTATTTTAGGAACCATCACAATTATGATGTGATGAAGGAGATGGGGGTTTTAGACTAGCATTACCATATTCATTATGTAATTACTTACTAGTGTTTACAAAAATAAATTAAGGTATACACTTGTTAGGAATAGAAAACCCATATTTTATATCCATCTACCATAATTATAACATGAAAATAGACAAGTCAACACATATTGTGCAAAGAGATATAATGTAAGCCAAACCGATTATTTTCATTATAACTGAGAAGTATTCATTACAAACATGTTTGTCACAACTCACCAACCTAGTAATTAAACATTATATCATGAGATCATATAATTCAAGCATAGCGAGAAACATACAATGAGGTACTACCTTCCCTTCATGGCCTTAACCTATTTATAGTTTTACATTTGGGTGCAAGCCAACCAAAAAACCCTTTTTTTATTATGGGCGGTAAATATTACCATGGGAAAAACATACAAAATAAGCCAAGCAATTTTCCTTATTCTTCGTAATCCTACACGCTGACCCTTAGCCAACCTTCCTGCATGGTACCTTTCTACGTGGTGCTCCTCTACACAATTCCCAAAATCTATACCCAAAACATTGCTTGAATAGGCCTCTGACACTCACCTATGGCTTTTCCTTAAGCCACTCAGTGTTTCTATTGTTCCACCGAGGGCATTGTTCCCTTCATGATTGCAAAAAATATTTTTAAGGTCCACCTCACATTCTTGACCTTCATATTCACTTCCTCTACCCCCGTAACAATATTATTTGCTACTTCCACTGTGATGGGGTTATTCAACTTTTCTTCCATTCCTTTCACTACCTTCTTAACAATATAGTGCGTCTTGTTTATCTCATCTGTCACCTTCAAATATTTATCCTGAAATGTTTCAATCCTTTGTGCTAATTTTTGCTGATTGAATCTCATCTTATTGAAAAATATTTTCAATTGCAAACTCTCCATAATTGCAGTCTCTCGCTTGTTTAGTGGCAAGGTATCAAATTACCTTTAAGATTTTGTACTTTCTCTTGTGCAGTTTGGATTTTTTATGCCACTTATTTGATTTCTTCATTTTCTAGCATCCTTGTCTAGATTTATACCCCTTCTACATGCAACTTGTTGCATTATGCATCAAATCCTGTAATTGTTTTGACATTCATTGTGGTTATTTTCTCCTTTTCTCTTGTTTCTCACTCTTCTGGTGGAGTTCTTGGATTATCCTGCAAATCCAACTTGAAAACCTTGTCCTTGAGACCTTAAAAGGCCTCACCCATATTGATCAATTTTTCATTTATCAGTGTGTCCACCTCCATTGTAGCTTTCAGGAGGTTGTTGTAAACTTCCTCCACTACTTTCCTCAACTTCTCTTCCCTCTGCATCACTTGTTCTTTTTTTCTATCAATTGCACTTTTCTACATGCAATGATTCATGTGATTTTGACGATTGTGCTAACTCTATTTTCATCATTGTTGTGTGGAACTAAATCGCCTGTGTAAAAATTAGTTGTAATACATTCAATATTTCCAATGGAAATTGTGACAGTAATAGCTCTACACGACTAACCCCTTCTACACATTGTTGTAGCTCATATGTTGGAAATTCCATCACCTTGGGAGAAATATGAAGTGTGTGGCATTCCTTCCCTCGATAGGAATGAAGGCTGATACTACACTATCCTTGGCTCTACTTCCCTTCATTTATAATTTAACAAAATTATAAGATGAAAATAGACAAGTCAACACAAAAGGACATAATGTAAGAAAAGCATATTATTTTCATTGTAACAATGAAGTATTCATTACAAACATGTATGGTGAATTTCACTAGCCTAATAAATCAAGGACATAGTGTGAGGTCATCTGATTCAGACATATCCAAAAACATAAAATGAAATACTTCCTTCCCTTCACGGCTTTAACAAGTTTATAGTTTTACATTTGGGTGCAAGCCAACCCAAAACCCCCTTTTTACTATGGATAATAAATATTACCATAAGAAAAACATTCAAATTAAGCCTAACAACATTTCTTATTATCCATAATCCTGCACAATGACCCTTATTTCACTTTTCTACGCAATGATACCCAGAATTTTTACCCAAAACAGTGCTCCAACACCTAGCTTCTATTTTGCATAAATTTGTTGTTATTTTATTGTATCTTTCATAATTCCAAAGTACATAAACTTTAATTCTATAAATTAGATCATATAAAGCTCATGGTTATGTTTAATTGATATCATAATTTATAATTTCTAACATGTGAAATCGTTGATTTTAATAGCATGCTAAATCTTGGATCAATGACTCATGCTCTATATCGTATGTAAAGAAAAGTGTGAAATAATGAGAACTTGCAAGCCCAATGTATCTATTGGTGAAGAATACAATGTGATCAATGGTATAAATCTTGTACCAGGTGTAGAATCAATTGTGACTTTATGTGAATATGAAATCCTAATGTATCAAATGGTTGTGATTTACTGAAATCACTGAACGATATTCATATCCATAGTTGATGTGATCAACATTTAAATTTTAATTGCACTTTAGACATATCACATGGTTGAGATCAAACAATATCTACAATGATAAAAGAGATGGGGATTTCACACTATTATTACAATATTCATAATTACTTGTTAGTGTTAAAAAAATAAATTAAGGCATATCCTTGTTCTAGATAATAAACCCATCATTTATAACCATTTAATATAGTTATAACATGAAAATAGTCAAGTCAACACATACTATGCAAAAAGACAGAATGTAAACCAAACATATTCTTTTCATTATAAAAACAAAATCTTCATGAAAAATGTTTGTCATGTTTCATGAGCCTAATAAATCAACATTATAGTGTGAGATCATCTAATCCAGACATATCCAAAAACATGCAATGAATTAATGCCTTCCCTTCGTGGCCTTAGCCTCTTTATAGTTTTGCATTTGGGCGCAAGTCAACTAGAAACCCCTTTTTTCTATTGGTAGTAAATATTACCATGAGAAAACATAAAAAATATGCTTGACATCTTTCCTTATTCTTACTAATCGTGCGCACTGACCCTTAGCCGACCCTCCCGCGCGATGCTCCTTTGTGTGATTCCTAAAACTTATACCCAAAATATTGCTCCAACACATAGCTTCTTTTTTTCATAAATTTGATATTACTTTATTGTATCTGGCATAATTCCAAAATACGTAAACTTTAACTCTATAAATGAAATCATATAAATCTCTTGATTATTTTTAATTGATATCATCATTTATAATTGCTAACATGCACAATCGTTGATTGTAATATCATGCTAAATCTTGGATTAATGGCTCATGTTCTATATTGGGTGTAAATAAAATTGTGAAAATAATGAGAACTTGCAAACCCGATGTATCTAATGGTGAAGAATAAAATATGATCAATGATATAAATTTCATATTATATGCAAAATCAATCACGACTTTATATGAATATGAAATTCTAAGTGATTGACATAATCAATGAATGATATTCATTTTGGGAGTTCATGTGATCGACATTTAAATTTTAATTTTAATTGCACTTCAGATATATCACATGGTTGAGATCAGATGATATCAATGGTTTATAATCGTATCATGTGCTAACTTGTTTGGGTTTTAAAACAAATAAAAGCTCATGATGAATCAAACAACTCACAAAGTTTTAATTAGATGATTAATATTCATATCGGGCATGAAGTTGATAGGGGTTTAATAAAATGAGTACCACCTAGTGACATGCCCATCAACCATTTGTGGTAATGTTAGTTATTCACCTAAAATATATAAAATATAGAAGGGATCATTTGTTTAATGCTTGTCAAATGGAAATATCATGGTTAAATTAAATGTTTACGGAAAAATAACTCATTTTGTCATTCCAAAATATATGGGAGCTAGTATGGATGCTAGTAAAATAACTCAGTAACTAAATCAACCAAGTTCAGGAGGTCATTATGAAAATTGGGAAAGTTTCAAAAGCATATTATTATTTAGTTTACTGATAAGGTATTATGTATAAAAGATGGATATTTTCTGCAGTATGAAAAGTAGACTCTTTTAATAGGGAGGGTTGAGAGGGAGATGTCGTAGTGGATGATTTGGTAGAGGTATGTGATACCATGTCAGGAATAAAAATATAGATTCATAATTTAACGATAATGTCATTCTTATTCTCCATAAGGTTTCTAAGGAATCCTTATTTTGAAACTTTGCATTATCTCAGGAAATTTTACCAAGGGTTTATCATGAACCTAATATAATAGTATTTTTAGTTAAATTGTATAACATTGAGTCAATATGTTTAATGTACTATTATTTTTCTAAAATAATCATCCAAATTACTCAATAGAGTGTTTCCAAGATGTTAGGGTCACGAACTTCAGGTAAAATAATTGATTAAGCCTAGTTTATCGAGGATTTTTTTGAATGTCCCAAGATAGATGAAAACAATATTTTATAGAAAATTTTAATTAATCTTTTTACTGTCGTTGAAAAATAATATTTCATCAATATAAACTTTTTGAATCCATTAATTAAACATAATGTTTAATTTTTATCTATTATTTTTCTCTATAATGATGAAAGCGAGATGGATGAAATTTTATTGATCATCATTAAGGAATCATACCCAATCCGTCGAAACATTTCTTTTGAATTTTAAAATTACATTGCAGGAGAAATACAATTGTAAATAAGTACCTTCAATATTTTTTCCTTATTTAGATATCAATCCTAACTTATGTAGATGATTCTATTCTTCCATCCATTATTCTTCCAAAAACATGGTTCACAACTAAATAGAAATCATGAAAGAGAGGTTGAATGTTTTTTTTTTCCCAAGGAAACAGTCATAAATTTATTTTTGAAACTTACAAAATTAAATTTTGTATATGCTAAACGCATTTGTGAAATACGCCTCATGGTCAAAGAAAATTTGAGAACAAGGCACAAAACAAAAAATCCTTAGCAGGGAAACTACAATGTTACATCAATGATGCCAAGAGAAAAGGGCCAAACAACAAAGAAAAAAAACTCAAAGACAAAAACAGATAGAGATACATCCAAAACCTAGCATCCAAGGCCAAAAGGCATGCTTACATAACTCGAGAGTTGCAAAAAAATAATGGGTCAAAGCCCAGAAAAATTGCTAAGTGTCAACAAAGCTAGCCCAAAATGCGCAGGTACAAATGGGCATGGGTTGCAAGAAAAAAATAGAGCGACGACAGGAACTCACCACTGACAAAGCCAGGAGAAAAAACCCATGAACAATCCACAAAAATCCTTGACCAGAGGAGGGGAAGAAACATACTAGTAGGGGAAAGCCCAACAAAAGAATACCCGGGCATGCAGAGCATGGAGACTACAATGAAAACCATCACCAAGCATGCAACAAAGGTCGATGAGATCACCAATTGAGGAAGTAGCGATGGAAACATATAAATCGGGAACTAGCAACAACACCCCACCACAAAACCCATAAAATAGTGATGCAAACACATCAAACACATCAGGAGACATGGGAAGAGTGATATCCAACTATGAAAAATGAGGAAGATAGAAAGGCAACATGAAGTAGAGGGCAAGGCAGCTAAGGTTCTATCTGTCGAGCCCCATTTTCCATCAATGCCTCTCCAATAGAGGTTGAATGTTATGTTTCAAAATGGACACATATCTTGTATCCAAGAAGGTCAAGAAAGTTACATGTATTTTGCTAATATTTTATTGTATAACCTTTATGTTGTATTTACTGACATATTGCCTCCACAAATTCCTTAGGAGTATATTAGAGTTCTACAATTAAGTAAAGAAACATGGATAAAATGTTGGTACTTACACCAAAATCACATTATAGTTAAAATACATAGTTTAGAAGGGGAGCCCTATTACCTACCTATGTATATTACACCTCGTGTTTTAATTTTTGATATAAGCAAGCAAACATTAGTTATGGATGTTATACATTTCCTATCTAAAAATAAAAAGGCCATGCTAAATTTTCCTTGTGAAATATTTTCCGTATTTACCAAGACTAGACCTACCTATGAAGTATTAGAAGCTTATCTTTCTTCATTTAGATTAGAAAAGAATTTTCCATGGAAATGTGATCCATATCATCATATTTGAGAGCATATAAAAATTATTGGGTTATCAACTTATCAACATTTTCCCAATCACGCTATAGAAATTATGGCTAAAAAAAATTATCGGGAGGAAAAACAAGATGATTAGTCTCTATAGGAAAAGAAGATAAATATGAAAGGCATAAATAAAGAGCAATTTCCCTTCTACTTCAAGGTCATAAAATGTAGAATGAAAGTGCAATATGGTTGTTTTTAGCACTATATTGAGTGAAATAGAAAAAATGGTTGAAACAATGGTAAGCTTCTGAAAATATAGTCTTTCCAATATATTGATTGAAGAGGATGATCAAAGTGGAAAATGAAGCGGAAAAAAGGAAGTTGAGTTGCAATCTTTGGAAGAGGTTGAATGAAATATCAAATAAATTGCGTAGCTTATTGAGTGAGATGCAACGAAAGAAATCAAATGAGCCAACACTGATTTCCACGTCTATAGTAGCTCCAAATATTTTTGTTGTGGTTAAATAATTATATTTATTGGTTCCAGATCTTAAAAAATAAATATCTATTGGGCTAAGTAATAAAGTTGGCCATATTGCATCATCCAACATGAATTAAATTTCTAGAATAAGGTTCATTTTTTCAATTGATTTTGATAAGAATATGTTTAGTCTCTTGATAGTCCATCCATAGCCTAAAATAGGGAGCAACTTGTTTGGATTCAAAATCACTTCTGTTAAAGTTGATTTAAATCAAATTAATGCAAATGATATGATAGAATGACATAGGAAAACAAAATAAATAGTAACAAGAAGAATGATCCAATCAACTACTAACACGAGGAAGATTTAAGCATTTTTTAGCAGAATGGATGCATAGATAAGGAGAGAAAAATAACTATAAAACTAAATCTAATAAGACCAAAGACTTGGAGAGTTAGATTGTTTCCATATCTATTTGTCCAAATGATGGTTATAACACTAAAAAATTATTAGATTCAAAAGACAAGGAGATAAACTATCTCAACACAACTTTCAATTGCATTTAGTTTGATTTTAATGATCTACTCAAAGCCTATGACGATAAACATAAGTTTCTTTTAATAAAACGAGGGTGGATAGAAAAAGATTCAAAAGAGAATGTTCAAATAGAAACATTGCAACAATAAAAGACGAACTTGACTATAGATTTCCAAGAAAGAGAAAGGAAGTATCCAGATGAAATAGATGGTTATAAAGTTAAGCTAGATATTGTTGTTAAAATGATTATCTCAAACACAGATTAATCTAATGTCACTTGAAATGAACTTTAAAAGAAGTTGGTTTGTTACCAAACCCAAGTTTCACAATGAATTGATTAGATTAGTAACATGTATTTACAAAATAAACAAGAGGCATTAAGGTGGGAGGCACTTTCAAATTAGATAAATGATATTATAGAGAGTTTACAAGAGATCATCAACAACAAGGAAATTGATTTGAAGTCTCTTTAAACAGTTATAGCTAATTAGTTTGTTGGAAAAAAATATTTAATTGATGCTAAGGCAAAAGTTTGGGATATAATCATTGATAAAATGATTCAAGTCCAATATCATTCATCACTTTTTCAAGAATGTGAGATAGTTTATATGGAAAATGCACAACTTGAAATTAGGAAGATTCTACTTGAAATCAAAAACAAACTTTTGATGTTGATTCCACTATTCAATGATTAAATTCTACATTAGAGTTAGTATAAGGAGTCCTTGGAATCACAAACAAGTGGGAAGCAATTTGTAGAGATTTTGTTTTTAAGGAAAATATTCAAGCAATTATTGAGATGCAAGATATTTTTTTTTGAAGTAAAAGGATAAATTTATAGATTCAGAAGTGATGGAACTACATTCAAGGATTTGGACGACCTATTCTCTCGACTAAAGATGGTTGGTTGTTATGAAAGGAAATTTTTGAAAAATTGTTGAAGAAATGTAGAAATTATGTAAGCTAAATTTGATAAGAAATAGATAATCTTATATCTTTCACCAATCAAATATTTTACCATCTTTATACTTTTGAATGAATTAATTTACACTTTACCACCTATTCCATATTATCTCAAAATGGAGTTAGAAATTGCATATATGAAAATGAAGCAACATCCTCTTTTAACCAAAGAAGAATGGGACAAACTAAAGCACTTCAAAAAAGGAATAACTAAGTGTTGCACAACAAGAAGAAGATGAAGAGGATGGATTTGTGGTTTTTCAACGAAGGAAGGAAGTAGTAGTTCTTGCTAACACGCCTTAGAGTAGTAGAAAAACTTCGATTAAAGGAAATGAAAAAGCCATAAAAATGAAAGAGCCCACCATTGGTGATCCTACTACGGTCAAGCTAGTTAATATTAATCCAAAAAATTCAAAACTTGAAAAAAATAAACATGTAATTTGAACACATGGGATTGGTTATATTTTAGATAGGATTAATGGTTAATAAAAAAATTACTTTAAAATAAAATGTTTGGGGATGTAATAGGGTCAACACTTGTTTGTAGTGATCAATTTTTATGTAAAGACTCCTGGTTGATCTTTTCAATTTCACATAGTGTAGGATATCGTTTATAATATTTTAACTTTTATCAAATTCATCACTTGTTAAGTGGTTCTGTGGAATTTTATTTTATGTTATTTCTGTCTTTATGATTGGTTGATAGGATATAGATAAATTGGATGGTTCGAAGATTTGTTCTTTGATACGAATTGATTTTCATATTAGATTTTGATTACTATCTGATATATACATTAAAGAAATGTGTGATTTTAAATATATGTGGAATTAATCCTTTTTTTCTTTTCTTTGGGCATATATGATATGTATTGTGCTTTATATTATTGAAAACTGTGATTTTAAACCTATGTGAAATGAATTTGAATTAATCGTTTTTTTTGGGCATATATGATATGTATTGTGCTTTGGGTTTTATTTAGTCAAATAAAACATTGACATATTCATGAATTATTTTGATTTATTATATTTTCTTTTTCTTCATTCTACACTTCTAATTATAATTATATGACAACTAGCTATCTGTATTTGTTTTATAGGACTATTGAATTGTTCTTGAACTATTCCAAAAATTTAGCCTCCAAGGTAAATGGAATATTATAGTTGTTTTATCACTAGGTTGGTAAATAAATGGGTGGGGAGGCCCATAAGTCCCTTGAGTAGTAGTAAAAACACTTCAAGTGTGAAAGGAGAACTTTGTAGGAGCTAAATAAAGCTCCTCCAAGTGTGAACAGGGTTTGGGTCATGTTGATTCAGTCAACTTTGACCAAGTCAACAACGCTGATAAGGAGGAGTGGAGATCAATTAGAGAATAACGCAGTTTTGGAGGGAGATGGATCTGATGGAGGAAATGACCTAATTGAGTGGGGCCAAGGGCAAGCAAGCTCACATTCTATTTAAGAAAGAGGATGGCAGCCATTTGAGTTTATGTTTTTAGATTATTTTGAGATTGGTTTGCTTAGACTATTGCTTCCTCTTGCTGTTTAGCAGGGTAGTTGTGCTGTTTAGCATCGGGTGTTCCCGAGCGGGAATCCCACCTCTTTCCTTGAGGAGCCCATTTGAAGAGTATTGTATTCATTTCCGCATTCAATTTTTTTAGGCCAAGCTACAACTTCTTTATCAATGCAGTTTCTGCAGGTTATTGTGCTGTGTTGCAGGGTGCAGCAGTGGAGGGGTTAGAACCCCACTTTCTGAGCTATTTTCTCATAGGAGGAAGGTTTCCTTCTCTTGGGAGATCTATTTGGAGAGTTCTTGGGCACATTTCAGATCCTTGGCATCAGACCATACATTTCCCATCATTCCCAACGTTGTTCCAGCTAGGGAATGCGTTATTTTTGAAGGCAGCTTCAATAGATGTTCTGGTGGTTCCTTTGCAGTGTTTCCTTGTGATTGAGGGGTTCATCCTTTCATGTGAGGAGATATTTGAGGGGGTTTACTTCAGATATATCATACTTCAGCCTTCTACACTCTTGTTCTTCAGTTTGCAGTGTATCTTCAGCCATTGGGCTTTATATCCCATCTTGTATAGAGTGTATTTTTGAAAACCCCTTTCCGGGTTCTTTGTAGGAGTTGATATTGAGCATATATATGTATTGAGCATATATTTTGAGCCCTATAACAACCCTACATATTTTGTACATCATTTTTCTGTAGCAGTGTGTTTTTAACTGCGCTGTAGCAGTCTCCGACATTCTTGTATTGTGACAACAGTTCATTTGTAGAGTGATTTCTTATGGGAGGTTTGTTACTTCATGGTATATGATCAATGCCTCATTGTTATATATGGATTTGATGATATAATACATGGATTAATGTCTCCATTTTGATATCCCATGTTTATGAGTTGAGTTACACTGCTCTTTCATTATTATGTCCATGGATTGTTGTAGCTCCAATTTCGGAATATCTTAAGATATTCCCATTATTGTAGATTTTCCCTATTTTTGGATACTACAATGGTATCAGAGCATAATCTTGGCTCAGCCCATGGATCTCAACCATTCTGCTATCAAGAGGAGAAGGAGAAGAAGAGATGTATAGAAGGCACAAAGAGAAGACTCCATTATTTGGAGAAATGAAGGAAGAGAGGATCTCCCAACTTCTTTTCCAAACTATGAAAATTATCAAAGAAGATCTCAAGGAGATGAAAAGGGAGGAGTGTAGGAAAATTCCAAGAGGGTTTGAAGGTGAAGCAAGCCCTATTTATTCATATGATGGGTGTGAGCATTTAGTCACACATGCAGATCCACAACGCAGTATTTTTCCCACATTCACTGCAAGAAGGATGGAGGAAGGAGATGCACCAAGGGAGGAGACCTTGAGTGTCTATCTTTAGGAGTATGAGTCTCAATCATGGAGATTCAAAGAGCACTTGGACTTCCAAGGGTTTTTCCAACTCAAGAAAGGTAGAAGATCCAGCAACTGTCATAGATGCAAGAGAGGTAGATTCTTTCTATCTAACTTTGATGGATCAGCAATGTGCACAACCAAAGCTTGGGTGGAGGAGCTAGATTCCTATTTCCAGCTACACCAAGTTTCAGAAAAGGAGGCCATTAGAGTAGTAGCGCTGCACCTCAAATTTATGGCCCATGATTGATATTTTTGTAGTTCTTCTTCATTTTGTCATGCAAATGTAAACACTTATGCAGGGTTCACTAAGAAATTAGTGAGGAGATTTGATCTTAAACATTGTAAAACATCTCTTGTTGAACCCAAAAACTAAAAAACTTTGCATGAGTTGGAGAGATTTATTTTGCCAACTCCACTCCATAATTTTGTTGAAGGGGATAGAAACATGCATGATACCTTGCCAAGGGCAAGATCCCCACTTATTGAAAAGCCTGAAAAGTAGAGAAGAGTTGACAACGATGTACCATTGGGAGAAGATCCATCATGACATGAAGATGGGAAGGGAGCCATTGCTTCCATTATAGGAGCCCTTGTGTCTTTGCAAGGAGTTCCAAATGATCCAACATGTGGGAACCAAGCCACAATTCTGGAGCAGCATGCATCAGTTATTTTGGGTTGTGAAGCTTGGCAGATGGAAGGAGAAGAAAGGAAGGATCAACATCAAGGAATGATGAGCATTCACCCTTATCTATTCCGGGAGGTTTCTGCACAAAAGAAGGAGACTGTATTGTACAGTGAAAAGAGGGACAAATCAGTCCACACATATATAAAGTCCACTTCAGATTTTGATGTCTCACTACATGGGGGAATTCCACCTGGGAGTCCACCAGATCTAGAGTTGGTGGGAGACATTTTATCATTTAGATCACCACTCTTAGATTCCGGAGAGGTGAAGACTTTGGAGGAATCCAGTAAAAAGTAGAGATTTTGGGATAAACTCAAGGAGGAGAGAGGTACTCTTTCATTTTCTGCATTACTCACTCTCACTACATATACTGCGCTGACAGAAGTTGCTGAAGTGATGGAGGATGGCACCTTCATGGTGCAAGGGAGTTTCTCCATGGATTTGGAGAAATAGAGGGTACTTACTTTGAGGAAGGAATCCTCCATACATTGGAGTAAATGGAGGCCACTCATGCTTGCATTGGCCAAGATTGGGAGATTCTTCTTGGATGGGAGCTTCTCATGGGAGGCCAACTTCCAAATATCCCTACTTCTTTTTGAGCATGAGAAGCTGCATGATGGGCATGGCAGCAATTTGGAGGATGACTTTGGCATGAGGGATGTCAAAGGAGTAGACAACAGCATGTGGGGAGCTTCACATTTTAGATCTTCAGTGTTGTCTCTTAGGAGGGTTGATCCATATTGGAGGTCTCAACTTTTGGTAGAGTACTCCAAGGATCTTGGTGCATGCATGATACTTGATGACCCGGATGGAGATGATAGATACATGGTGGTTGGTGAGGTCATATATTCTTATGGGAGAGTCTTCTTGACTAGATTTTTTGAGCTCAAGAGGAAGCTACTTCATGTAGCACATGTGGACTTTCTTTCCATGCACCTTGATGCATTTCATTCTTTGATGGAGAAGTTCACTTGGGAGGGCATCCAACAGGATATACATCAGCATATGGAGAGATGCATAGCCCGGATGGTGATGGAGATGTTGGCACAACCACTTCCCTACTCATTGAGAGTGAGGGAGAATTTCCAGTTGAGCCATTTCAGCTCAAGGACCGAGGTACATGGTGGTGGAGGTACAATTTTGCATTATAATTTGTACTTATTTACTTTTTATGGGCAACATGTTGTATTGAGAAGGATCATTCCTTCTTATGCATTATATTATGATGTACTCAAGGCCAAGTGTAGCATTGAGACTGGATATTTTATTGGTGGTTTCTGGGGGAAGCCACATGATTTCTGGTGTGCACCGTTGACACAACATTGTACTTTCATGCTTCTATCTTATAGAATGATTGTGGCAGCAAAAAAGTGGCTAGGAAGGCACTTGTTCTTACTTGTTTTGATGCAGGCAAGGGATGCACTGCACTGGTTCCATGTGAGGAACTATGATCCACTCTCTGGTTGTCATATGGAAGCTTGCTTTCATTGGTTTTGCTTCCATATTTTGCTGATACTCTTATGTTCATGGGGAGCTTTGTTTGGAGAGTGCTATATGAGTTTGAGATGCCCATTGGGAGTATGATTCTCCCTACTTTACATGTTTTATGTTTCAGGAGAAACAATGGGAAAACCATGATTGCCACACCACACTTCTTGTCTTCACATGGGAGGAGCCATTTGAAGAATTTGCATTCTTGGAGGAGGCATTTCATGGATGATTTTCTTTTTGGGGTAACTTGGGCCAATCTTGGAAGCCATGAAATTTTAGCCCAAGATCAGCAGCAACCCCATACTTACCATAAGTGGAGAGAGAAACCACTTTAATGGAGAAATATAATCTCTCCATGCAGCCCCAACACATTGCACACATCGGGGGTTGAGGCCTTCTTTTGATGAGCTACATAGAATGGCTCATTTCATTTGGATGATAGCATGGGTTTGGGAGTCTCTCATTGGGCATGCAATCCCCTATGCTTGTCATAAATCCTATCTTGAGGAGGCCATTGGACAACAAGAAGGTTTCCACTTACACCTTCCACCTTTTCATGATGTGAGCCATTTGGTTTTGCATGCTTACGAGGGAGTATTGGAGGACAAAATTATTGTAGATTGTTTTGAGCAGTGGTGGGAACTATTGATGAGGAGGCCATAAGCGGAGGAGGGGAGGAATTTTTCTCTCCTTATACATTTTCTTGAGGACAAGCAACATTTTGGAGGGGAGGATTGTGATATTCTAAAAATTTAGCCTCCAAGCTAAATAGAATATTATAGTTGTTTTATCACTAGTTCAGTAAATAGATGGGTGGGTGATGGGGGTAATACCCACAATCCTGGTTGCTTAAATTTTCAAATTCAATATGTGTGTAAATGTATTCAAATTCATTTCCCAATCGATCCCCAATCCGAGAGATCTCACAACATTCTTTTATTCTACGCTGGCAAATTAAACACTTAAATATGAGAGCGTTAATATCTCAAATCTCTGAGATTTGAGATATTAATTCCAAGTCCCTTATGTCATGGGGGTTCAACCTGACATTTGAACTTATAGTAAACCCATTATATAATGGTCATCACATATCAATCATCATATATACTCTCCGACCCGAATGTTTATTCGACCCAATTGACACTTAATTTCCTCTTCACTTTAATCTTTTTAACCCAAACAAATAATGAAAGCCTTCAACGCTTCCTTGAGCTCACACACTGTTTGTAATTTCTGAGTTTCACAAGATCATACTGTAGACCTTGGTTAATTAATCATCAAGGCATTGCGCCCATTCCACTTATATTAAAACCTCCAACCACAACCAAATACATAACCCATATGGATACTCCAACCAAGGTTGAACTTATTATGAAACACAACCTTTTTCCACATAGTGATCGAGCCCCATTGTCATTATCATACCACAGCTTGTGTGATTTACAACTACGGTTTACAAATACATCTCGGTCCACAAGGGTTTGACCCTGAACCCATTAAGATTTACGCCAACGATTAACACAATACATGTGGGCCCACCGACCAGTTAACATTTCTTGCCCATCCAACGGCGAAGAGAATGTCGCATTGCTTCATATGATTCGACGGAAATCAATGGATATTGTGCGGTTTAGATGCATGGGCTTTAATTCGCGATGAGAGCGGTTCCTCCAAACCGCTTAAGTCCACATGTCAGCTCCTAGCATATATTGTGTTTGAATTGGGAATACAACTTAACATTTTAGATTGACGCGAAATCCATGGTTTCGCCTCCTGAACCTGCCATTACTGTTCATTCCTTCATGGTTCCGCTTCCCTTACTCCAGGTTTTGTCTAACTCCTCAATGCACCGTTTCGCCTGAGCTCTACCATCAACCATTCCATCGGTTGATCCAAGGGTCAATCTGTTTGGTCTTCCACTGGTTCGAATAGACCAGAACTCCTCTGCTTTCTAAAACCCCTTAGTAATTTGGTCAACGCATTTATACAACCCTCTTATGAATTGAACCTTTCGATTTGGTTTCGTTGCTCTAGTTGCACCAAACGCACCTTCGATTTTCATATTCCTATGGCCTCAATTTAAACCCCATTATAATAAAAGATGTATATAAACTTCAACCCCCAGAACTTCACGGTGATGTTCTATTCCGAGTTCTGGTTTGTGAGACAGAGCCTTACAATCAATCAAGCCGTTGCACCATAAAGGTTTCCGCTCCTGGGCCTTTGATGCACCATTTCCCCAATGCTATTCCATCGATCTAATTTCACAATCTCTGCAATGTGATATTCGAAAAGGCTACACTTGCATTTGGATTTTTCCATCTACTCACTTCATTGCCAGATCTTCTTTGAAGATTCCGAGTCATACTCAACCACTACTTCCACAGTAATGTGCATTCACCATGAAATACATAATTTCTTCATAAAATGTATTATATGAATCTAGCCCAATTTCGTAACATATCAAATCAATTTAATACTTCAACCCAGAAGTCTTAAACTTAAATTACACAGAGTTCATCACGGTGTCATATTGAAATTTTACAAATACCTTACATGGGGTTCAACCAGTCAATACAAGCATCATCTAATCAAACAATACACATGTGTTTCTAAACAGATTCTTCATATATACTCTTGAAATTGCTTACGATTTCTGTTATGGCTAGATATTTGATGCAAATGGCCTCCTACTCTACAACACCAAGCAATCTATGCAGTTCTCTCTACAGATCTCCTATGCAGCTAATTGCAGGTCTCCTCCTAATGCCCTTGAGGCTTAATTTTATACCAACTACAAGGAATCGATTCAATTCCTCTAACTGTTCAAACTCTTCAAATTCCTAATTTTCTGACTTTAACTAAATCTTAAGGAAATTAAAACTGAATCCCTTCGTATGCCCACAAATGATTCGGAGGTAGTTACAATATTTTCCTATCTACATTAAGCTAAAATAACTCAATTTATTCAGTAATTGCATGACCAAGAAAATATAAGACCCCTTAAGTCTATCTATATACAAAATATTGGTTCGAGCCTAATGCTCCTGCATCAGTGGGGAGGCCCATAAGTCTCTTGAGAAGCAATAAAAACACTTCAAGTGTGAAAGGAGACCTTTGTAGCAGCTAAATAAAGCTCCTCCAAGTGGGAACAGGGTTTGGGTCATGTTGATTCAGTCAACTTTGGCCAAGTCAACAACACTGATAAGGAGGAGTGGAGATCAATTAGAGAATAACGCAGTTTTGGAGGGATATGGATCTCATGGAGGAAATGACCTAATTGAGTGGGGCCAAGGCCAAGAAAGCTCAAATTATATCTAAGAAAGAGGATGGCAGCCATTTTATTTTATGTTTTTAGATTATTTTGAGATTGGTCTGCTTAGACTATTGCTTCCTCTTGCTGTTTAGCAGGGTAGTTATGTTGTTTAGCACCGAGAGTTCTTGAGCGGGAATCCCACCTCTTTCTTTAAGGAGCCTCTTGGAAGAGTATTGTATTCATTTCCACATTTGGGTTTTCAGGCCAAGCTACAGCTTCTTCATCAGTGCAGTTTCTGCAGGTTATTGTGCTGTGTTGCAGGGTGCAGCAATGGAGGGGTTAGAACCCCCACTTTTTGAACTATTTTCTCATAGGAGGAAGGTTTCCTTCTCTTGGGAGATCTGTTTGGAGAGTTCTTGGGCACATTTTAGATCCTTGGCATCAGGCCATACATTTCCCATTATTCCCAGCACTGTTCTAGCTAGGGAATGTGTTATTTTTTAAGGTAGCTTCAACAGATGTTCTGGTGGTTCCTTTGCAATGTTTCCTTGTGATTGAGGGGTTCATCCTTTCATGGGAGGAGATCTTTGAGGGGGTATACTTCAGATCTATCATACTTCAGCCTTCTACACTCTTGTTCTTTAGTTTGCAGTGTATCTTTAGCCATTGGGCTTTAGATCCCATCTTGTATAGAGTGTATTTCTGAAAACTCCTTTCTGGGTTCTTTGTAGGAGTTGATATTGAGCATATCTTTTGAGGCTTATAACAGCCCTACATATTTTTCATGTCATTTTGCTGTAGCAGTGTGTTTTTAACTGCACTGTAGTAGTCTCTGGCATTCTTGTATTGTGACAACAGTTCATTTGTAGAGTGATTTCTTATGGGAGGCTTGTTCCTTCATGGTATATGATCAATGCCTCATTGTTATGTATGGATTTGTTGATATAATACATGGATTAATGGCTCCATTTTGATCTCCCAAGTTTATGAGTTGAGTTACACTGCTCTTTCATTATTATGTCCATGGATTGCTATAGCTCCAATTTTGGAATATCTTAAGATATTCCCATTATTGTAGATTTTCCCTATTTTGGGATATTACATTTGAATAATTTACTTTGTTTTGAAGTTACAAGCTCTTTCTAGGATACAGTTCCATGATAAAAGAAATAAAGCTTTATTGTTGTTGTATTGAATTTATGTTTGAAATCACACTTTAAGTTGTCTTACATTTATTTTATTAAATTTTAACTCCAGCACACATCATGGTTTAAATTATTAGTTCAAAATTGTTTATGTAATTAGTAAGTCTTTAGTTATTTAAGTGATAGTCCTTTTGGCCAAAGAGCTAGCTTTAGGCTAAATTATTAGTTCAAAATTGTTTATGCAATTAGTAAGTTTTTAGTTCTTTAAGGGACAGTTCTGTTGGCCAAAGAGCTAGCTTTAGGCTTAAAGTAAGGAGGTTATAATGACTTCCATACAGTGCCTTGGTTTTGTTTCATTTATGAAGAACAACTTGAGAAACAACATCCCTAAAAAATTTTGTCCATGTATTTTTATTTTGGATAAGGAAAAGCCATTCATTAATGTTCGTTTTCTATATGTAAAATTTCAATTTTCCACTTCTAAGTATTTCTTCCATTTTTCTTGATTTTTGGTACATGTAGTTATTTAAATTACCTATAAATTGTTCTATAGATAGTATTTTTGTTAATATAAATATTTAATTATCTCTTTTCAAGTTTATATAAAGATGTATTACTAGTTGATATTTTAACTTGATAATTAGATCTAATTTAATATACATTTGTATTTTTTCTTTTGGTAGGTATTACTAGACTGAATTTTATTTGTTTGAAATTTTCTATGAGATAGAGTTGTTAGATATCCTTAACACAAAAAGGCGTGACGTAATGAATTCCATGTTGCTTAACTCTCATTGGCTCGACAACCAAGGTATCTATTGTAAAACCCTATGATCTCTATATTATTCATGCATATGCTAATTAGACAAAGAAGTGTTCTTGAACAAAATATATTTTACATTTTTATGTCATTTTTCCATAAACTTATGTGACAATTTTCATTTATAGGAAATGCTACATATGAATAAATGGTGTGATGTGTTTCAATAGTCTATGCCAATTGGGACTTCTTTCCCTTGGATTTCTTTTGTTTTCCCACTAATGCACAATATTCTTCTTTTTTGGTGTTGGAGGTCCCATCTCTGGTGCTCCACCTTATCTCTTCTATTACTAAGTCTGACCACAAATGCTCCCAGTCTGGTAACTTCTCCCTCCCATTCACAAAGTCTTGGTAACTATTTAGGCTCATGGGAAGGCCTAGAAGTGCTAGGCTCACCAAGTAATCCTCGGCTATAGTTAGACTAACACTTCCAAGCTCATCTTGACATTGAGTGAACTTCGCCAAGTATGTTGGTACCATCTCGCCCTCCTCCTTCTTGATATTTATGAGCTTGTCCTATAGTGCCAACTTCCTTTGGTCGACGTTGTTCTAAAACAGATCTGTCAAGGCCTTCCACATAGCATATGGAGTCACCTTCCCATGGAGATTCAAGACAATGTGCTATCAAACTCCCTCCAACAATATCCTTCTTGCCTTTGCTACCTTCTTTTGGCATACATCAAGAAGTTTGGAATCTGCTGCTACGGGCTTGGGAATATCAGTATCTATGAATTATTTCAACCCGTTGTCCTCCAACACTGCCTCCATCCTGTCCTTCCATGCAATATAATTCGAATTTCCCTCGAGTGAATATTTGAGTCTCAAGCCATTGAAATACATTTTGATCTGTTGTTGGACCCTGAAGAATAAATATGCAAATTTTAAACTACTCAAGACAAACTCAATTTATTCTCTTCTATTGTGATTCCTGGCACTTTGATACCATGTACAAAATCTCTAACACAAATCTAATACCATGTAGAAATTATATATAAACTCTATACCAATGGATTCAATCCGATCATGTAATGTACTAAAACAAGATACTTAATCCTTCTACTATATTTTTGGTATATAAAACACGACTTCTCAATCACATGCAAGTAAGAGAAATGAAATTATCAATCACACAACACAAGATGTATTTGGAGAAAGCACCTGCTCAAAACCCCTCTATAATATATTTTACATAGTCAAATTATCATGAAACAATAAAATTCTTTCTCAAACTGAGAAAATCCTACTCTACCAATCATCTCACCCTGATCTTGCTCAAAACTGACTAGCAATTCTTAGGGAAATTTTACCAACACTTAGCCAATTCTCAGCCCCTACTTAGCCCAACCTTGCTCATGAAATCCCTAGGAAATCAATCCCTATAAAATATGATAATCAACCTTCCTTGACTGCGCAATCCCTATGGAGCCTTCCTCTGACTTTATAATTGCGCCTGAGAAATTCGCCAATAATACAACTGGTAGTTAAGTTCCCTTTAACCTCTATCTCAACTAGGTCATCATCAGAATTTACATGCATGCAACTAATAATGGCAAATCATCAATTATCTGATAGATCACTACATGTGAATTAAATCTAATTTAATTCACTTGACCTATCACTAGCTCATCACTCAGTTAGAACTAGTTAAACTGATTTTAACTCAATTAATTTGAGTTCACTAATTACACATGCAATAAACTAATGCATTAACTGCAACTGGACCCTGAAAATAATAGAATCACTCTACATGCCTCAACTTTGACCCTCAATTCAAAATTCTTGAGCTAACTAAGTCTATCTCACTTAGTTAATTGATACAAGTTGTTATGAGATGAAATTACAATTTACTTTCAATTTAGTTAAGGGATAACTAAATCAAAAGCCTCACATGGTAGCCATTTCTGGGTGCCATTTTCTGGATTTTGTTTATGGATGCCAATTTCACTCTTTCTTGTTGCAAATTTCAAGATTATTACTACTTTGTGAGACAAGCTTTCTTCCGGCCATGTTTGACATTTTTCCTTAAACGTTCCCTATTTTTTTATATGGGATGTATATAATCATTTTTTCTCTACAAAAATATCTTTTCCTTTTTCTCATTATATTAAATGTATCACAAAAGGCGTGTTTTTTTTCTTTTCTTGTGACTTACATTTGAACATGAGTGCCAAGTAAAATATTCTATTAAGAATATATTTTAAAGTTAAAATGTCAAGAAATTTACTTGTCAACAACATAAGCACACATAATGTCTTTAGAACAGTTATCTTCTTGTTGCAAGAGTCTATATTTCGTTAGGAAAAATGTTATTTTGTCCAATGGGCTATGTTAATGAATATAATTTCCCTATATTTAGAATACAAAAGGAAACAAGAGAACTATGTGCACACATTGTTAACTCAATATTTGTTTCATGTTAAGTAATGCACTTTTAAGATTACAAGTAGATTCTAGTTTTCCATCAGTGTTAGTAAGGCATTCTTCTCATATTTTCTTGAAAGTAGTTGTGATGTGTGATCCATATATGTAATGTAATAATTGTAGTATGTTGTTTGAACATGGGAATTTAAGATGAAATATGCATATATATTTTCATGCCACAATACTTGAAATTTATTAGCAAGCACATTTATCCATATGTTTAATGGGTATCTATTCAAGGACAATATAGATTGTAAAAGGGAAGAACACAAAATAAAAAAGTGCATTTGTCTCAAGTTAATGTCAATTCAAACAAGAAGGAATTGAAGTATGTATTTTAGGCTAGATTTTGTGTTATAAAATACAAACTAGTTCTTTTTATTTTCCATTGCTTGCGTTGACAACATGATCGAATGGATGGATATAATAGTTTTTTCCAATGGGGAATTTAGAAGGATATTAAATATGTAGTTGGATACTCTTCTTGCAATTTTTTGTGTAGTGATGATTTTGAATCTTCACAATATAGTCACTAAGAAGTGTTCAATCACATGATGTATATTGTTGGATGGTGTTTTCATTGATGTCAACCATGGGTTTTGACTAGGTTTAGCTTTGACTAAAACACCATTAATTGATGTCAATTTGTTAATGAACACTTCCTAGTAGTTGTCGGATTACATCAAGTTGGTAGTTCCATTGTTCGATGGTTGAAAACCTAAGTCCTAGGGTTTGGGTTCCCTAGACTATAGACATAACCCAACTTTGTCAAGGGGTTTTTCCATGGAAAATAATTGATTTTGGGTTGGAGATCCATATCATTAGATTTTTCTTGAAAATATGTTTCTTTTGGTATGTATAATTCCATTTAGTTCCTCCTGGTTTGAGATATATTAACGGTTGAATTTGATGACCCCAATTTGTGGGCTAAAACCCTATAAGAGTGTGACTTGGCTTATCTTCATTGGTTTTGGGTATCCAAAATTAGGTATATGGGTTCCTTGGTCATGTGTTATGGTAAAATCATCCTAGGAAGGGCATCTAACTAATTAGTATAAAAAACTCCTTAGCTAAGCCTGATTCCTCGTTATAAAAGGGTATGTGGGAATTTCTTAGGGCCTAAGTTGACATATTAATAATGATAATTAATAAGTTAAAACAATTAATAAATTTAAATATCCTAAAGACCACCTAAAATGTTCACCTAAGAAGCCCTTACTAATTTATAGAAATAATTTCCAAACTAACTTGTCTTAAAGCCTAAAACTCCTCACTACAACATAAACATTCATTCTAATTAAGGCCCATGAAAAATTAATTATTAATGTTTATTAAACAAATCAAAATTTTAAATTTCTAAATTTCTCTATTGATCTTTTATAAATCCCTAACTATACACTATAAAATAAGACCAAATGTAAACACCTAAAGGCTCATAACGTAATACCTCTGAAATACTCGCTTAGCTTGAAAAATTTGAGGAAAGAACATTTCAAACCTACTAAGGCTAAGGAAAGTGAATACTACATGACTTAAGGTTTGGTCGTTTCGTTACTTTTTAGGTTAGGTAATTTTGGAATTACTATTACAAGGAAGAGAAAGGTTCTTAAATAAGTTTTGTTATGATTTTTTTTTTAAATTTTTTTGGGAATTCGTGTTATGTACGGACCTTTGTTAGGCCTTGGGCACAAAGTCATTGATTTTGTATAATCATTTGAACCCCAAAATCTACTTTTTAAGTTATTCTAGAACCTCGTCCTATCATTAAAATTTTGTTTGCAGCCTTTTGTAACTTCGTATGTGTTGAAGGCCCCTCGAATTCTGACCCGTGCATTCTTATAAAGCTTAGACCTATGATAATTAGCTCAAACCTTGGAACTATGTATAATATGTGCCTTGTTGCTAGAATTTTTAGGTTTTATACAAATTACTTTGAAGGCTTCATACATGTGATAATTTGGGTTGATCTTTAGATTCTTAGGTAGTTAAGTTAGGGCTTTTTCTTGAACTTTTTTGAGGGTAGGTTTCAGGACCGTCTTAGGCCTAGTTAGGGAAAAAACTTAAGTTTGTTTTAGGACTATTTTAGGTATGATTAGGGAAATTATCACTATATTATTCACAAGTCTATTTTTGTGTGAATTTGGATTTGTTGGAGTATAATATTAGGCCCTAAATATTCGTGTTCACTCTTGGATGGTGCCTATTATTCACTATATAGTTGTCAATATATGACATTGTTTCTCACCAAAAGAAAGTGGTAGTAAAGGGTTCACCGTTTGAGTATCAATATCAAATGCATTAATACAATCATTAACCTATTATTCCAATCCTGAACCAAAGTACAATGAAAAATGATCATCATTCCTACCTTTTGCGACTTTTCAATAATACAATAAGTGACTTAATATTAATCTAACATACATACTTTAGTTTCTTTTAACAACGAATTGATACATGGTCTGAAAATATGACTTTACAATGAAATTACAAGCCTAACAAGTGACATGAATGTTATAGGTCAATTTGGGCATCATCTCCCAAGACCTAGTCAAACTGGACATCATTCGTAGGACCAATGTATAGGGCCTATCATCCCCTTATATTTCATTTTCTATATGCCCTAAGTGAAGACATTCCATGTATGGCTTCAATTGTGATATTTCCAACGTTTGAAGTATATATTATATAACCCACTGACTCACCAATGCTGCTTTGCAAGGGACTAACTGCTTTGTAGTGCCAATACCTCCATGCAAAGGTGCACTGCAATGCACTTCCCGACACTCAAGGGTGCGTTGGTCACATGGGAGTGAAATTGTCATTGTTATGAGAATCTCCACATGGCCAGTGCCTTCTAGAAGAGTCCATAGGTGTAATACTTCGAATCCAAGTGTCCATCTAACACCTCTGAACTTGGAAACATGTCTTGCCTATTATTAGAAAGCCATTCATTGAGAAACTACCATCAGTTTCCCCATAAATTGAGCACTCATCTAAGTGCTAGGGAGGAATAATTTTGTGCAAAGTTATGCTATTGGATTATCATTTGATAAGAGTATGGAAGTACTGATATGCTGCTCAGATGATGCTAGATGTGATGAGGTTGGAATGAAGTTGGAGAATGTTGACGACAAATCGATCCATTGGTTGTAATTTTCTCCTCCTACTCTTTAAAAAAGATATATGTTCATTTTCCCATACATATGTCTATATCTTGTGAAATTTATTCTTGATGATGTATGTATTTCAGATCTAATTGGTTTGATTTGTTTAAGATAAGTAGATACTTGTATATTGTATGTTGTTTTTTGTTCTCTGTTATTGTTTGCAGGAATCGATCTAGCAGCTTGAGTTGGATTGAGAGTGATGACAACAACGACGGAAGCAGAAGGAGAAAAAAAGAATCGCAAGTAGGCTCTTTCTCATTTCTGTATATTTGCTTGTTTTAGAGAAAATAGTAGTTGTATTTCTTATGTTGTTATGTGATGCAAGAGAATCGGGGACTTAGCCAGCAATGTGATGTTTTGTTCACGTGTCGTGGCTAATCTAAAGAAATAAACATTAATAGTAGTATTTTATTTATTTCATTATTATTGTTATTTATTTGTGAGGATAGTTAGTTTGTTTTGTATTTTAATAAATTAGGAATAAAATTAGGAATTGGTTTCTTTCCCTGTGTGGATATAGAGCCAACATAGGGATAAGCACTTAAAAATAGGGAAGTATTGATTTGTTGAGAAAATTCGAGAAGAAACCTATTCTAAGAAGAACCGTTTCATATTTTAAGTATAAATAATGGGGAAATAGAGAGCAAAAGGGATAGAGAGAAAGAGAGAAGTTTTCCATTATGTAAATTACAAACGCAAAGGACAATCAATGAATTATTCAGTTTGTGCGTCAGTAATGAAATTTGTGTTGGTCTGGTGTGGTTTTTTTTATGGTTAGCAGCTACGAATTATGTATATATATGTGTGTGTGTGTGTGTGTGTGTGTGTGTGTGTGTGTGTGAATGATTGAATTCAGGGACAATATGCATTTGGATTGGCGGTTGCAGCAGTAGCAATTCGAATTGCTTGAATTATAAACAAGGAACGGAATTAAGGACAGATTAAAGAGATAGCATATCTGTTAATGAAGCGGCCAACAATTAACACAGCCACCGGGAAGGAGGATCGAAACCTTTAATGCAATATTAACACCTGAAAGGACGTGTTGCCAACATCCAGTGGATGACCGTGATGCAGAGCAGTCTTGCGATGAATCTATTCCAGATCTGCAACGACACAGTTCGACCACATCAAATTTGATCTATGTGCAGTCACTTCATTTTGGTTAGCAAGGATTGTGTGTTGAACTGTGTAAAAATTCATGAAGGTCGATTAATGCATTGATTTGTATGAGTCATGGTTCAATGTGCAAGTCGGCGTTGAGGAATGGTGCAAAGATTGGTGTCTGTTCTAATCCAAATACCGACTTATAAAATTAACTCCATCTCTGTTTGCGTAAATTTCCATGGAGGTGTGACGTTGTGGATTCGACCAACCTAATGGTATGTTATTTGCTTAATATTATCATAAAGATTTTGACTTCATTGCTTTAGTCAAGGAGTACGTTGGATTCCAAATGGCTTGGTTGGATTCTAAATGCCAACTTTTGATTATTCACTATTAAATAAAATGGTCCTTAAAAGAACCCATTTATGGTGGAAAAGTGGAGTTTGTATAATGCTGCAATATTTCAATGTTTATGTGTTGATGAAGTGGAGTATGTAATTTCACACTAAGTGGTGAAGGAAAAATCAAATTGCATCATAAAGAAGAGTAAACATGGGTCTTAGCAAAGTTGAAAATTTTTCTACACTAATTTGTAAGTGGAAATTGTGTTTCTACATCATTTTTGATATCAGAGCCGTTGAGTTGTTCTTAAGTATTGCAAAGAATGCCACCCAGAAGATGAGCTGGAGTATGTAGGCCGAGCTGGGATAGGTCATGGAAGACCTATAGCAAATGCAGTTTTGCTAGAAGAAATCCAGCATTTGTGTACAAGAATGGCTGCCATGGAAACTACTTAGAGGAGGGCGGCAGATGATGGCGTTGCCAATGCCAATGAAGAAGAAACCACCGATGAATAAGTGGAAGAAGAAATCAAGGCAACCAAAGTCACGAAGATGCTCGCAAAGGTCAGTAGCAGACCGAAGGTAAAAGTACATTTATACAATGGTAATCTTAGTGTGGAGGTACTATTGGACTGGATCAGTTCATTAGACAAATATTTCGACTATGAAGAAGTTGATGACAAGAAGAAAGTGAAGTTTGTAGCCACGAGAATGAAAGGTCATGCAGCCCTGTGGTGGGATGAATTGCAGTTGTCTAGGGAACAAAAAAGGAAACCCAAAATCAAGCAGTGGGATAAGATGGTGAGTAAACTGAAAGGTAAGTTCATGCTGAAATATTATCGATTAAATATTTTAGACAATTGAAAAACTTAAAGCAAAAGGGCATGACTCTCAAAGAATATACTGAAGAATTTTATAAGCTGAGTGTTAGGGCAGGTCATATTGAAGATGACATAGAAAAGGTAGCTAGATATATAAATGGTTTGAGATATGAAATACGAAATGAGATTAGCTTATTAAATCTGAAGACGATTGAAGATGCCTATCATCCTGCTTTGAGGGCAGAATAAAAGATGTTGCGCAAACAAAATCAGAGAAATAGAGGCAAGAGTCCGGCAAAAGGAAGGGGAAATTTTAAATCCAGATTTCAACACTCCCAGAATGAGGCAGGGAGTTCGAGTAATAGATCACCACAAAGAGGAGATTCTGGTCACGTAAGGTTTGTGCCCAGAGGTAGAGGCCGAGGAAGAGATGTTCGGTGCTTTGCATGTGGGGAATGGGGACATGTGCAATGGGATTGTCCTCACAATAAATCAACAACCCAGCGAAACGTGAACGTTGCTGAAACAAAGGAAGAAATTCCTCAGATTGCAGCCAAAGAGGAACCACCTAAAGCTGAAGAATCCTTGTTGTTGAAAAGGATATTGCTTAAAGAAGCTAAGGAAGCCGGAGAACTAGCTCAGAGAAAGAATCTGTTCAAAAATGTATGTAAGTCAAAGGGTAAGTGTTGTAAATTGGTAATTGATAGTGGTAGTACTGATAATATTGTTTCTACATAAATGGTGGATAATTGAAGTTGGAGAAAAAAGTACACCCCACTCCTTATAAAGTATCGTGGCTCCAAAAAGGCCATCAAATTATTGTAACTGAATAATGTAAAGTTGAAATCCAGATTGGTACTTATAAGGATGATATTTTATGTGATGTAATGCCAATGGATGTATGCCACATATTGCTAGGAAGGCCTTGGTAGTTTGACCGAAAATCCATACATGATGGCAGAAGAAACACATATACCCTTGAGAAATATGGGAACAAGCATACACTGCTGCCATTGAAAGATGAAACTGACAAGGAAGCACCTAGAAATATCGTTATGTCGATGAGTGGAAAAACCCTGTTGCAAGAAGTCGGGAAGGGTGAGGAGATGCATTTTTCTATTGTTAGGAGACCCAAGGTAATTTTAACTTCTACAAATTTAGAAGATTTACCTGAAGAAATTTGAAATCTGTTGAATGATTTTGCTGATATTGTTGTGGATGAGTTGCCAAATGAGTTACTGCCCATTAGGAGTATTAGTCACCACATTGATCTAATCCTTGGAGCCAGTTTTCTGAATAAAGTAGCCTACAGGTTAATGCCGCATGAAAATGCCGAAGTTGGAAGACAAGTGCAAGAATTGATGGATAAAGGATTAATCAGAGAAAGCCTCATTCCATGTGTTGTATGAATAGTACTCAGTGCAAAGAAAGGAGGTGAATGGCGCATGTGCACAGATTCTCGAGCCATAAATAAAATCACAATCAGGTATGATTTTCCTTTACCACGAATGGATGATTTAATGGATTGTTTGAGTGGGTCGAATTATTTTTCTAAGATAGATTTGAAGAGTGGATATCATCAGATAAGGATTCGAGAAGGGGATGAGTGGAAATACACATTTAAAACAAATAGTGGTTTATATGAATGGTTAGTAATGCCTTTTGGACTTACTAATGCACCTAGTACTTTCATGAGGTTAATGAATTAAGTTTTGAAAGAATATGCAGGTAAATTTGTAATTGTTTATCTTGATGATATTCTCATTTTTAGTCAAAGTAGAGAGGAGCATCTAGAACACCTTAAATTAGTTCTAAAGACTTTGCAAAAAGAAAAATTGTTGATCAATTTGAAGAAATGCAGCTTTATGAAGGAAGAACTAATTTATTTGGGGTTTGCAGTCTCTACGGAAGGGTTGAAAATGGATCCGGAGAAAATCCAAGCAATTGTGAATTGGCCGACTCCTAGAAGCATATTTGAGGTAAGAAGCTTCCATGGTCTTGCAAGTTTCTACCGAAAATTTATTCAAAGTTTTAGTCATATTTGTGCACCCATTATAGAAACAATTAGAGAAACTAATCAGCCATTCAAATGGATAGAAGCAACAGATTAAAACTTTAAATTGCCAAAGAAAAAGATTACTGAAAAACCAGCCTTGACTTTACCAAATTTTGAGAAAACTTTCCAGGTTGAAACTGATGCTAGTGGAATTGCGATTGGAGCAGTTTTGAGTCAAGATCAGAAACCTATAGCATACTTCAGTGAAATACTAAATGAAGCAAAGAAGAAATATTCATATTATGACAAGTAATTTTATGTTGTTTTACAAGCCTTAAAAAATGGAGACATTATTTGTTGCCAAAATGTGTTATATTATGATAATCATGCGTTATAGTTTATAAACAATCAACCAAAGTTAAATTAGAAACATGCCAAATGGGTATAATATTTGAAGAGTTTCACTTTTGTAATCAAACATACAAATGGTAAATTGAACAAAGTTGTTGATGCTTTGAGTAGGGTAGACTTAATTATGCAGGAGTTACAAGTTGGAGTTGTAGGGTTCGAGGAGATGGTTGAAATGTATAAAGATGATGCAGAGTTTAAAGAAATTTATGCAGCTGTAGAAAATCTGGCAGTCCATAACAGAAGCTAGTGGTTGGATTATCTAATCCAAGGGGGATTACTATTCAAAAGTAATAAGTTATGTATTCCTAAATGTTCTATGAGGGAAAACATAATCAAAGAGAAGCATAGTGGAGGTCTATCTGGACATTTTGGACAAGAAAAAACCTTTGCTCAGGTAAATAATTTTTATTACTGGCCGAAGATGAAAACTGATGTTAAACGGTTTGTGGAAAAATGCAGGATTTGCCAGCATGCTAAGGGGAAAATTCAGACTACAAGATTGTATCAGCCATTACCAATACCCGACCGACCATGGGATGCAGTTAGTATGGATTTTGTTTTGGGTTTTCCAAAAGCTCAAAGAGGAAATGATTCCATTTATGTTGTTGTAGATAGATTTTTCAAAATGGCGCACTTTATTTCCTTGCAAGAAAACAAGTGATGCAACACATATTGCTAATCTATTTTTTTCAGAAGTTGTAAAATTACATGGATTACCTGTAAGCATTGTGTTTGATAGGGATACCAAGTTTGTGGGACATTTCTGGAGAACTCTATGGAAGAAACTAGGTACCAACCTTAGTTTCAGTTCAACATATCATCCTAAAATGGATGGATAGATTGAGGTCATGAATAGAAGTTTGGGAAACATATTGAGAAGATTGGTATACAAAAATCCTAAACAATGGGATTTATCTCTTTCTCAGGTTGATTTTGCTTACAATGACACTCCAAATCGAAGTACTGGCATGAGTCCATTCCAATTTTTTTTTGGAATGCATCCAAGAGGTGTATATGAACTTGGAGATCTGGGAAAACAGGAGGTAAGGAGTGCAAAGGCGGAGGAATTTGCAGAATAGATGCAGGAACTACAAGAAGATGTCACAAGCAGATTACAGGGAAGCAGTAGAAAATACAAGCAAAGGGCAGATATGAGGAGGCGAGGAAAATAATTCCAAGTGGGTGATTTGGTTATGGTATATTTAAGAAAAGAAATATTTCCTGTTAAAACTTATAACAAATTAAAACTGAAGAAGATAGGGCCATGTAAAATTGTAAGGAAATTTTCTTCAAATGCATATGAAGTTAAATTACCAACAAGAATTGGAATATCACCAATCTTCAATGTTACAGATTTGTACCTATACCGAGAACCAAAAGAAGAATCACAAAAATATGCTACAGTAGAAGAAAACCCAACGGTAAATTGGGAAGAGCAGATGCCCAAAGGAGGGAAGAGGGAAGTTGAAGCCATTTTTGAGAAGAGAGTGTCAAAGAAAACCAGGAGCCAAACCTATTATCATTATTTAGTCAAGTGGAGAGGACAACCAATGGAAAATGCCAGTTGGATGACTGCAGCAGAGCTACATAAGTTGGGAATCGATTTCGAGGCATCACAAGATCAGTTTTCTTCCCCTGGAGTTTGATGCAGGAGAATCGGGGACTTAGCCAACAATGTGATGTTTTGTTCACATGTTGTGGCTAATCCAAAGAAATAAACATTAATAGTAGTATTTTATTTATTTTATTATTATTGTTATTTATTTGTGAGGATAGTTAATTTGTTTTATATTTTAATAAATTAGGAATATAACTAGGAATTGGTTTCTTTCCCTACATGGATATAGAACCAACATAGGGATAAGCACTTAAAAATAGGGAGGTATTGATTTGTTGAGAATATTCGAGAAGAAGCCTATTTTAAGAAGAACAGTTTCATATTTTAAGTATAAATAATGGGGAAATAGAGAGGAAAAGAGACGGAGAGAAAGAGAGAAGTTTTCCAGTATGTAAATTACAAACGCAAAGGACAATCAATGAATTATTCATTCCATGCGTCAGCAATGAAATTTGTGTTGGTCTGGTGTGGTTTTTTTTATTGTTAGTAGCTGCACATTATATATATATATATATATATATATATATATATATATATATATATATATATATATATATATATATATATATATATATATGAACGATTGAATGTAGGGACAATATGCATTTGGATTGGCACTTGCAGCAGTAGAAATTCAGATTGCTTGAATTATAAACAAGGAATGGAATTAAGGACGGATTAAAGAGATAGCATATCCGTTAATGAAGCGGCCAACAATTAACACAGCCACTGGGAAGGAGGATCGAAACCTTTAATGCAGTATTAATAACTTCAAGGACGTGTTTATAGTATCCAGTGGATGACTGTGATGCATAGCAGCCTTGTGATGAATCTATTCCAGATCTGCAACAACATAGTTCAACCACGCCGAATTTGATCCGTGTGCAGTCACTTCATTTTGGTTAGCAAGGATTGTGTGTTGAATTGTGTAAACATTCATGAAGGTCGATTAATGCATTGATTTGTATGATTCGTGGTTCAATGTGCAACTCGACGTTGAGGAATGGCGCAGAGATTGGTGTCGGTTCCAATCCAATTATTGACTCATAAAATTAACTCCATCTTTGTTTACGTAAATTTCCATGGAGGTGTGACGTTGTGGATTCGACCAAACTAATGGTATATTATTTTCTTAATATTATCGTAAAGTTGTTGACTTAATTGGTTTAGTCAGGGAGTACGTTGGATTCCAAATGGCTTGGTTGGATTCTAAATGCCAACTTTTGATTATTTAATATTAAATAAAATGGTCCTTAAAAGAACCCATTTATGGTGGAAAAGTGGAGTTTTTATAATGCTGCAATATTTCAATGTTTATGTGTTGATGAAGTGGAGTATGTAATTGCACACTAAGTGGTGAGGGAAAAATCAAATTTCATCATAAAGAAGAGTAAACCTGGGTCTTAGCAAAGTAGAAAATTTTTCTACACTAACTTTTAAGTGGAAATTGTGTTTCTACCTCATTATGAGTGAAGGAACACCACACTTAGGGAATTTAGTTTATATGTAGATTAAAATTCCGTATAACAAATTGGCGACTCCGTTGGGGAGTATCCCATCATTCCTAGTGTTTCTGCCTCTATTTATCTTCATCAGTATCATCTACTTTATGTTATCCGTCATTTGAAAGAAAAAATTGCATTATAAGTATGTTTATCTGCTTGTTTAACAAGCCTTGCTTTGCACAATGCACTGTTGGTTAGGGTAAAATGCACTACAGTGCATTTTGTTCCATTCAGGGGTGCTCTACAATGCACTGCCTCCCCTTAGAGACTGTGTTGCCCCCTTAGCCAACCAAATTCCATCAAAAATTTTCATTGCTTTCAGTTTCAGCCACTTGTTTGTTGTATTCTCATATGTCTGATAGCTCTTAGAGACCAGTAAACTTTCATTTTCTTCCACCTTTGAAAAGTAATTTTTTCAATGTTTCATTAGTTGTTTTCTTTATCATTTGAAAATCAAATTCAAAGTAGTTAATTTTTGCACTAGATCAATTTTGTTTTCGAAAAGAAAATTTTTGTTTCATTCCTCGTTTCCTGTAGGAAAATTGTAGCTCCATTCTTCATTTTCCAAGGATAAATTGTTGTTTCATTCCTCGTTTCTCAAAATAAAACACTTGTTTGATTGATTTGTGCATTTAGTTTCCTTTCCTTCATTCACATTAAAGGGAGCTGAAAAGAAAAACATGCATATGCATATAGGTAATTGTGTGTGTTGCATAGGAACAACTTAAGGAAGAATTTGCATTTAGTTTGTGCTGTTTGTTAAATGCTCAAAAACTGATTGCCCTTTCCCCTTAGTAGCTAGGATTTTAATTGAAAAAGATAAATTGAAAAGTTTTCTTATCATTTAGTTTGCATTTTTAGAAATTTCCATTAGATCACGCAGTGAACCTCAAAGATAAACTTTTAAACAATTCAACATAAAATTTACATCAATCAACCTAAGAAAACATTGTAACATTAACGATAACATTTAGAAAGTCTAAGCTAGATATGTGTTCTGGCGTCGTTAAACATAGCAGCTATCGCTAACTTGTCTACGATACATTCCGAGTGTGATACCTCACTCCAAGTACGTAAGTATATCAGAGCTCTTCCATGTACCTTCGGGTATATAGAGCGATGTTCTAGTATGAATAGTATAAGGGGGTGCTATCACTATGTGGTTTCGCATTAGACAACGCTAATACAGACTTGGGCCTCCACATACCTTCAGGTATGTTTGGGAGGACAAATTTAGGTTGCTATCCATCCATAGGTAACCGAGTCGGCTGCCTTGTAACTTATGATACATCGAACACAACATTCGGGGAGATTTCCTGCCCGTACTTCCTTGTTAGCCAGGAGGTATTTTGTAGTTCACAATTACTTGGTAAACCTTTTTCCTAGAATTACCCTTTTATTTTGTTCATTTTTTTTGTAATAACATCAATCAATCATCGTGGAAAAAGAAAATCTCTTTCCCCGCCGTTCGCGTAGAATGTCACTTAAACCACCTTTACCACTGAAATCCATTTCTGGTCGGTGAATGCGACATCGTTCTACCGAAACCAATACTATCAGTACCTCTGGTGCATCATCATCATGACATATACTAGAGTCATCTCGAGTCATTTATACACATCCTGGTTCATCCACTATTGTCGAAACGGAGTCCTCACAACTACCTGTGGTCACGATCTATCCAATCAGTGAGACCATACCTCCTAAACCCGACGTCGTTCAACTGGAAGTTGATTAGGATCCTATCGTTCTTTTATCATAACATCTAGATCCCGAAGTCAAACAACTGAATGTTGTTCTTGTATCAGTCACTCCACATTTTATCGTAGCCATTGAGTCTCCCATATTGCGTATTCAACCGCCTAAATATATCTCGGGCCTAATGGCCAACTACTTCCACCTGGTTTGATTCAATTGAGGAAGAACCTCAACAAGAAACATGTTCTTCAACTCCAACCAATTTTGGACCTGGGCTTTATCTTTACGGGACTATTCCTCGGTTAAATTACACTGCTCTCTTTGTTCCTGTTTCAATTTGAGTTCCCATAGATCCTATAGGGTATACATTAGGTTGTATGACCATGGCTGAGTCAACATCTTCAGGTGTACCATCTGTTACAGTTGCAACAACATCTACTGTTGCTACCTCGTCGATGTTCACCACATCACCAGAGTCACATCTATATGGTGGTCCTTCCATCCCACCTGGTTACCAATATTTATCTGGAATCTTCCATTAGGGGAATTTTGAGGTCTAAAATGGGCCTCTTAAGGAAATTATAAAATAATAGTGGAAATAATAAAGTAAGATTTGATGACATCATCAAATTTTAGAGGGAAAAAAGGAAATACTACTTTTTCAACTCATATTTTCAACTTATCTCCCAAAGTTTTTACTCAAATTTCGAGTGGGAGTACTCGTTGGATGAAAAAATTAATTCCTCATCCAAGGAGAACCCATGTTGCATACTTTTGATGGACCCTACTACACAAAAACTGAGAAATACATGAAAAACATGATTGCAATCACATTTTTTCATGTATTTCTCATTTTTCATGTAGGAGGGTCCATCGAAAGTATGCAACATGGTACTCCTTGGATGAGGAATTAAATTTTGCATCTAACGAGTACTCTCACTTGAAATTTGAGTAAAATATTTGGGAGATATGTTGAAAATATGAGTTAAAAAGTAGTTTTATTATTTTATTATTTTTTAATATTTTTACCCTTTTACTTAAAAAATGGTGAATCATCCCCCATGGTTGACATCATCATCTTGAATCCTATTGGTTCTTATAAATTTTATTTTGGTTGTACATTTTTCTTAGGAGGCCCATTTTAGACCTCAAAATTCCCCTAATGTCTGGTGCATCCTCAAATCCATGGACTTCACCCATGTCATCATTTGGTATTTTATTTGGTACATATCTAATGAGTATTAAATGGATTGATCCTTTATATACATCTTCAGTGCAATATCAAGTTGGTCAATCTGGGTATATTCCATCCAGTACCATCTCAATTGGACTCCCAACATTTAGAGAACAATATATTCCATCTTATTATAATCCTCATGCTGGGGGGAAACCTCTGGTCACCCATTTTGACAGTACTACGTCGATTTATGGTCACCCTAATGTTGGAATGATTGTTTTTCAATGACATCCCATTCTTCCCGTTCAACCACAAATGATTGTGCATTTATATCAACCGGTTCAATCTGTTGCATCCACATCTACTACACTTTTTAATACATCATTACCCCTGTTGCAAGCTCAGATTTTTGTATCTCAACCATCTCAGGTGGGTCCTTCAACCCAATACCCTCAAGTTTTGGCCCCTCAGACTCCATCTCCTTTGGTTGGTTTACAACAACTACATGTATCTGAAATTTTTCATTCACAAGTTGATTACCCTATTATGGGATGTCACAGGCACACCTGGGTCTTACCTATTTGCAACCAGGTCCAAGCTATTTTGGTTTGGGCTATAATCTTGGTGGGTAGACACCTTGGCAAACACAACTTCAAATGCCACAACAACCATTCCAACAACAAATATCTTACCCAGGTTTTGGTCAGCAGAATCCTCAAGCGTTTTCTTATCAAAACAAATCCCTATCTAGATTACCAGCAAAAAATTCCTTATGCTGGTGCTCAAAGACATGTTTCCCAAGAAATTACATCATATCCTAGCTATGCTCAACTTGACTTAAATCGACAGTTTCCTTTTGTTGCAACTTTAGAATTACCTAATTTAAACCAGATTACCAATGAACCCATCATCTATGCTCCTTGGTGGCCAGTGATGCCACATAAATGACCCTCAGATATTCCTAAGTTCAATGGAAACCCTGGACAAGACCCGTCAATGAAAGTTATGACTTATCATTTATGGTGTTCATCCAACTCCTTAAATGATGACTCCGTTTGACTATGTATTTTCTAGCATATGCTCATTGGTCTGACCGCGAAGTGGTACATTGAGTTACCACGAGCTTCATTTGATAATTTCACTACCTTAGCTACTACCTTTTTGAACCACTTCCATTTACCCATATGATACGAAACTGGAATGGAAATATTGACCAATTTTAAACAGACTAATGCTACTCACATTTTTTATCATATTCATGAGTGGTGTCACCATCGTAGAATGGTCAAAACATTTGTTCCTGATCAGCTCCTTTCTGAGTGGTTCATTAATTCCTTGCTACCTTCTATCATCGAGGATGTGGCTAAGGGTGGCATCGTCATTGAAGAGCAGGTCATTGCTCGTGGCCAATACTTAGATTTGGTTTATACTCAGTCTGGCACACTCTATGAGAAAATTCCCAACTTACCGCAATCTAATTTTACTGTTCCTCCTCCATCTAAGGACTCTCATGCCGAAAATGGTATGATTGGTACTGCAAGCACACATCACTCTACTGCATCTTCTCCTACACATTCTTCTAAAATTCATGTTGTGTCATTTGACAAAGGAAAAAGTGGCAAGCAACCCAGAAGTAAGAAAAATGGGATAGCGAAGAAAAAGAAAAATTCAACCCTGCATGAACAATTGTCTGATCAACAAATTGGAAATAATCTGAAACCTTGTTACCCTTGCATAATATGTAATAAGGAGCACTTTTTTCAAGACTGTCCTCACCACGCCGAAGTCTCAAAATTTATTAGGACCTCGAATGCATCTGTTGTGTTGAAAGATGCAATTCTGAATCCAGATACAAATATAGTTTCTACGGATCCAGCTTCTAGTTCCCAAGTGCTTATGCTATCTTTCACAGAGCCAAAAAATGATGTTTTGGTGTTAACGCAAAATAAATATTACAGTAGTCAGGCTACTGATTAAATTACTACCTCGACCACAAATCCGTCCACAGAATTTATTCCACCAACTGTTATTCCCGAGTTAACAATAAATATACCAAAGGGAGTTTTCCATAAATCGACATTCAATATTCGAGCCCGAGCTACTCAAAATTATAATATAGTTGAATATTTGGCTCAATCCCCTTCAGCTATCTCTACACTTGAGGTACTTCAAAATTTTCCCTCCAAGAAGCAGGCTTTGTTGTCGGCAATTGGTGGAATCGACCTGACAGATTCCAATCTTGTAGTCTTTAATCATACGGGCTATGTGCCGCAATTACTAGAAAAATTGGCATTCTCCATCCAATTAAATGTTCTCAATCACCTAGTTCATTGTACTATTATTGATGAGGGAGCATCTACTTGCATTACATCTGGAAACTTCTAGAAGTCACTTGGCTCGCCGCGCCTATCTCAATCACCTACGATGTTGAAATATTTTGACGGTTGTACATATAAGCCTTGCGGTATCATCAATAACTTGTATGTTGAAAAAGGGGGAAAACTGTAACTCTTGAAGTTGAGGTCGTTGACGGACCCCTTGACTACAAAATTTTACTCGGAAGGCCATGGTTTTACGTTATGACTGCAACGTCTCTAGTTATTTTAGAATGATCTCCTTTCTTCATAAAGGTGTTACTACAGTCATCAATAAAATATCCTTCTTTGCCTCCAGTTCCCAGGTAACTGGAAGCATTCCATTAGTTCATGCACCCCAGTTAGCACTTCAAAGCATTGATGTAGGACTCTTAAAGGATTCTTCCCTAATGAGAACCTTTGCATCACCGCCACCTGCGATGTCTGCATATATTGCAAGAATAGAGACCTACTACATGATATCTTCCACTCCATTTGGCTTAAGGAATATTACCAATTATTTTGAAGTTGTTATGTAAGATGAATTCCTGCCACCCAACCCAATTGCGCTGGCATAGCAATCAATCTACATGGCTTGGTGACGAATCTAAAATCATCGTTTCCAATCATTTGGGTTGATTGTTCATTAGATTTTGGTACTCCATATGATCCTTTTTCATCCACTTTCTTGATTGATGAGAGCATTGTGGAATCCATGATGCAAGAAAGATAACCATGGGAAGGTCATCACCATCGTTCCCATATTCAGGATTACGAAGAAGATAATCTTATTGAACTATATCACCCATTGATCAAAACTTTCTTTTCAAATTATTTTCCCATTAATGCAATCAAATTTGAGAAAAAACTTATCAAAATGATTGAAGAAACCATTTCTATCGATATTTCGACCAAACCCGACGTTGTAGAGAAAATTCATGTCGGTGTGTATTGTTCTCCATTAGAACTTGAAACTTATCGCTCTCTCTTTCATGAATTCCGTGATATATTTTCTTGTTCTTATGAGGAAATGCTAGGCATAGATACTAGTATCATTGAACACACCATTAAAATGTATCCTGATGTCAGACCGGTACGTCAATGCCTTCGTCTCGTTAATCTGAAGAAGGCTGATGTCATAAAGCCGAAGTTGAAAATTTTTTGTGTGATGGTTTCATTTACCCTATTCCACTAACTGATTGGGTTTCCAACATTGTTCCTATCATGTATAAACAAGGGAAAATCAGAGTGTGTGTTGATTATTGGGATGTCAATCTTGTTTGTCCAAAAGACAACTATCCTACTCCTTTTATCGACTATATTATTGACGATTGTGACGGATGTGAAATATTTTCGTTTATGGATGGATTTTCTAGTTACAATAAAATCAATATCCACCCAAAGGACCAATATAAGAAAACATTCATCATTTCCCTAGGACACATTCTCTTATCATAAACTCCCATTTGGTTTAAAGAACGTTGGGGTAACATTTCAGAGAGAAATGGATTATGATTTCAATGACATCAAGCACATTGTTCAACCTTATCTAGAATATCTACCCCCGCATTCACGAAATTGGATTGATCACCCGACACATTTGAGAGCTATATTTTTACGTTGCCGACACTATAAAATATGCCTGAATCCACACAAATGTGTGTTTTGTGTTGGTTTTGGTTGTTTGCTTGGATTTGTCGTCTCAAAAGAAGGAATTCGAATCGACCCATTGAAGGTCCAGGCCATTCTTGATTTTCCTGTGCCATCAAATTTACTTCAGTTACAGAAACTTCAAGGAAAGGCTAACTTCCTAAGGAGGTTCATACCCAACTATGCTGAAATGGCTAAAGGATTTACTTTTCTATTGAAAAAGGGGATTCCCTTCCATTGGGATAAGGTTGTACAAGCTTCTTTTAATGTTGTTAAGGACACATTTGTCTGGGCATCATTAATGTATCCCCCCAATTATCATAGTGATTATTTCTTATATATCGTCGTGGCAGATATGACCATTTCTATGTTGTTGGTCCAAGAAGAAGGTGGGATGGAACACCTGATATATTATTTGAGTCATAATCTTAACGATATGGAAGTAAAGTATTCATACGTCGAAAAGTTTTCCTTGGCAGTCGTTTAAGCTGTCAAAAGTTTTCGCCATTATATCATGTTCTAGAAGACCATTTTCATTTTAGATTCCAACCCCATGACATACATTCTGTCACTTCAGTTGCTGGGGGGGAACTATTCAAAATGGATCGTCATTTTGCAGGAATTTAATTTGGAATTCATCAAATCCAAGTCAAAGAAGTATTTATTTTTGGCTGAGCTTCTCTGTGACCTTCCCTCTGATAGTACTGATGCTACATCAGAACCATAAATTCCCAATGAGTCTTTCTTTCTGATCGGATCATCTGATCCTTGGTATGGGAATTTTATCATTTATCTCCAAATCCAGACTTTCCGTCCTGATACCTCTCACTTTCAACAACAACCACTAGCACATTTGCCCCAAATTCCAATCGCCAAAATGTCACTCTTGCGACACATAGGTGGCCCAAGAGCGGTGTTTTTTGGTGCACCAAAACATGGTTTCTTCTCACGTCGAACTTCTGACACTTGACTTAAAATTCGGTATAACAACGCTAGCTCCGAAGTTTTATATTTCTGTCGCACTTCTGACATTTAATGAATCATCACGTTTCCGAAGGGCACAAGTGTCGCTAGTCTGACACCTCCAAACGTCACTAGAACGACGAGCACAAGCATCGCTAGTCTGACGCCTCTAAACGTCTCTAGAACGACGGTACTATACGTAAAAATACCGACGGACCAAAATTTTTTAAAAAAACCTAGTCGTCGCTAGAGCGGTGTCAATAAAAGGTCACTAGAGTAACGGTTCTAAACAGCCGGAAGAATGATGAAACAATTTAAAAAAGAAGAAGTAAACGTCGTTAGAGCGACAGTGCTAAGAGGTTAGAATACTGACATCACAAATGATTTAAAAAAAAAAACGTAATGTCAGAGTACTGATGGAAACAAACCATTTTATTAAAAAAAAAAAATGTTAGATAAGCTGGCGTCGGAATACCGACGCTAAAAATATAATATTTAAAAAAAAAACTTCAGAAGAATTGACTGTATCATATGGATGCCTTGATACTGAAAGTCCACAAGCTACTTTTCAATTACTGAAGCTACAAAACTTGTGAATATATCATCATCAATCATCAAAGAAGCAAGTTGGTTGTATGTCTTACAAGTTCATTTTGATATCCACAATCACTTTGAAAGGGAGTTGATTTCCTTCAAAAATTTTGAGCCCTAAAACTAGCCACCGTCACCTTCAGAAAGGAGGCGAAAATTTGAGCAAAATTACTCTCCTTCACATCATCATTTTGAAGAAAGATATACAGTAATATATTGGGTGATAAATTACCCAAAAATTTTACAATCAAGAAAATCACCTCAAACATCAGTGTACAGTCTGTGCATGAAAAAAAAAGTGCTAAATCAGTAGTACAACCCTTATGGTATGCTGTACTTGCTGGTCACTTCAGAAATCTACTCCTCTTCCTCTCCTTGAACTCATTTTTCCAAGTCTGCCCTCTTTCAACTCTCTTGTCTTTATTATATATGTGATTGACCTCTCCTACCTTGTACCATTTATGCTTTGATAGAAAATAACTTATCTCCTCAATTCTAGTTGCAACCTATCTCAATCATGAGATACAACTAAGATTAAATCCTAAGATAAGTCACTATTGTTCTAAAAATTACAAAACATTTCATTTAAATTTCTGAAACTAGTGATCAGTGGACCATTAGCCTTTTACTCTTTCTTTTATTTTTCAAGTGAATTTACAAGATAGAATTAGTGATCACCTTTCCAAGATTGTCACCAAACCAAATGTCTCAAACAACTTCCTGCACATTCACACTGAGCCTGTACAAATTTTTCCTGTTCGAGCTACACTTCTCAAAGAACAGATCACGTATGAGTCCAAATTTAATGGAATCTTGTATTCAAGTAGACTAAACATCACTAATGGAAGGAAAAGTTACTCACTTCCACTCTGGTAAGGGTTTTTACTGTTATTTTTTAGTCTAGCTCTCATACATAAATCTTCTTGGGAGGGCGAGGATTTTAGGTGCAGATGTATTGTACTTAACTGTCCATGATCTTTGATTTGGAAGATGAAATCCCAAATGGTGCCATAATTTGGATCCATCCCCCATTCCCCAACATATTGGAGGAGTCAACCCAAGCTGAGATTGGGACTCCTCAAGGAAATAAATTGACAAAACCTGTCCAATAATCCCCATTCAACTGAATTTGGAGAAAGGCTTACCAGAATCAATAGAAATCCAAATCAGGTACTGGAATCATGTACTGCTGATATCACAATAAATACTGTTGATAAATACTACTGATATTATCATCGAGGTTGGTTTTGGTGACATTATCATGATAAATATGAAATTATTACAATAAGAGCAACACTTCTCAAAACCAAAAAGAAAGAAAAAAGGATCCATTAAAGACCCAAACAATACAAGTCTCTTAACAATGAGAAGCAGAGGAGTCAAATCTCTCAGCACTTAGAAGACTCAACAACTCAAGACTATGGAGTATGAATCGAAACCAAAATTCAGGAACTCGAGATTGGAAATATCCAAATTTCAGTCACTTTTCCACATCAGAAAGCAAAGAATGATCATCTCCAAAATAAATATGCCCAAAGCAACAAATCTTAGGTGAATAAGGACCTATAAAATCTTTGGGACATTCATTCCCCTCCCATTTGTGGCAATTCCCCTAGACTCGAAGCAAGATTGGCTCCCTCCCTCCATGAAATAAGATAACACTCATGACTCAACCTAAGAATATGGATCATACATAAGCACAATAAAGAGTAAAGAAAACAAGAAGCGGAAAAGAATAGAGCCATGGATAAGCTATCAAAAATAAGCCAGGCTTTTGATATAGATAAAAGTACATGAACCCTCCAAATGATCAAGGTTTCATCTTCGAATTGACAAGCATTGGGAAAAATAGAAAGAATAAACAGTTTCAAAGTACTAATAAAGAAGGAGAAAACATTTCTTGTGCTTGTTGAAAGCCCAGCTAGTTTGTGGGCCAAATTTGAAAGGAGAAAACATTCAGGTGTCTTATCAGCATAAGGATAATACTAGGAGACATTCATCACAATTCATGTAAAATAGTGTCAAGTTCTTGACTCTTAAATAGGCCCTTGAACTACTTTGAAATTTCACTCATGTGAAAGTTGAATTCTCAAAAGGAAATATCAGTCCACCAATGAAAATGGGAATCCCTATCTAGAGGGATGGATACCTATGCAAATTTGGCACAAAAACATGTTTGCACACATATCAATATTGGAATCATCATATATTCATGAATATAGTTAGCATTAGAAGAATTATTGAAATGACACTCTTCCAGTTTGAGGAAGTTGTGACATTTGGGAAAAATTATTGATGATAGTATCCTTTATAAATTATAATGAAGGGAATTATTCTCAATCAAAGTTGTGAACAAGTGAGGACCATTGATAGTATGATGCAATTTGAATCTCTATGTCGATCTACCGAGGTAGTATGGTGCCACTGTTAGATCTAACTCTTGTTTCTCACCTCAAGTTTTATCTACCTACAATGGCACCCTACTCAGTGATAACATAAGGATCGAGGATTTATGCATGCATGAATAAGACTAGTCCTTCTTATACTTATTTTCAACCCAAGGTCAAGTTTTGGAACTTGGGATTTGTTGTCACTTGTAACATACCCCCATGTGTAATTGTGATTTTTTAATTCTTGTTTATGTTTGGGTGATCCAATATTCCTTGAATGGCTTAGTTTTGACCATTCTTATGTTATTTTTCCAACACCTTTTTTTTGAGGCTGGGCCTAACATCATTGTTCTATTAGATGTGTTCTATAGGTTTGAAACCCATCGGTTGGATTTACAAGACTGGAAGGCTATGCTTGAAATTCTTCCAAGGGAGTCAATACAAGAGGATTGTAAAGAGGGAAATGAAACCTACAACTATCATTTCATACTGCTACCTCTAAAGAAGTCCTATTTTTTGCCTCAAAGGGAGGCCTATATATGTTGCTATACCTGCATTCATTTAATACATGGTGCATGTGGGAAGGGTCATCAAGTGTATACCCAATTATAAACCATTAAATAGGGTGACTACTCTTGTAGTACACACAAGAGAGGTATTATGATAGAACAAAGTCAATAACATGACAATATTAATCTCATATCCGAGTGTACACATAATTGACATTCCTATTATGATCTGCCATCCATGAAGCTTTCCTTGAGAAATAAACATCAAAATCATCATGGAAATGCCAAGTCACAAAGGAATTAACATGTCCAAGAATCTTACCATATCAAAAATGGAATGTGTTTGTACTAGTGCTTAGCATGGTTACACACTCAAATGATGGAAATATCTCATATAAATACCAAATATATATGAAAATCAAACAAATTATACCAATTAATATTATGTTACCATTACAGTGTAAAAGACTCCATGACTCAACTATATTTTGCAAAATTTTAAAGGAAAAATGCACAACTAATTTTAGTTGGTTAATACAAACACCAAAGTTGGATAAGTCCACTAGTTTGGTGGTCAATGGGCAATAAGTTGGTGATGGTAATAGTGTTGAGCCACTAGATTTGAAGTTTAGAAATGGCCATTTCCTTGTTATTGTAGCAATATATACTTCCCAGTAATTAAAACATGGCTCCATATCCTTGCTACTGTAGCAAGACACACTGCCCAATATTTAAAACACAACCCCATTTCTTTGCTATTGTAGCAAGGCAAACTGCCCAGTCATTAAAACACGACTCCATTTTCTTTCTGTTGTAGCAAGACAAACTTCCCAACAATAAAACATGACTAAAAATATTTGATAACATCACCTTGTACCCTTTACTAAGGTAAATAACAATATCAGGTATATCCATAAAGGACACTTCTGGAAATAATACGTGTCTATTATTTATAATATTATGTCCATTAAAAAATACACCGTGTTTAATGTTAAATTTAGACTAATACTTGACATCATGCCCAACTGAGATAGCCTATTTTCATTTATTATGAGTTTGTATAAATGCTTCTAACAACGTAATGCATAACAATATCACATGATGGCTACATAATTAGGAAGCTACAAGTATTTCATACTGTCTTAGGTTTCTTTTATTGTCTATGAGGGAAGTCTAATGAGCATCACTTCTCGACTGTATAAATATGTATTAGAAAATCGACAGTTGTGTAGTTATTAGATAATTCATATAAAAATGAATGCTTTGAATAGTAGTAATGTCTACCAATCTTATACAATGAACTAACATAGACAAAGTTATCTTAGGCCACCATTAATTAACGCTACATCAGGAATAGAGCTAAAGCAAGCTACAATTAATATAACTAATATTGTGCATAAATAATATCACTCTAGATGTGCGTAAATCCTGGGATTTATATACATGTAATAGAAACCATTAGAGGCACTTTCAAGAACATCAATTATCTCTTTTATAGCCTTCCAGTGTTCCTCATATTAGCACTCAATGCAGCAAGGGAATTATTCACCCAAATATAAGTGTGAAGTAATAGACTAAAGTGTTATGTAGTTGTTATGCAAAAAGTGCTTAAAGCACAAGACCATATTTATAACCTTAATTTCTAAGTGTAAAATGGGATATAATTAGTTCATGTTAATATACTAAGGATTTGTAGCTACAATTAACATAACTAATCTTGTGCATAAATAATATCACTCTAGATGTGCATAAATCCTAGGATTTATCTACACGTAATAGAAACCATTAGAGGCACTTTCAAGAACATCAGTTATCTCTTTTCTATCCTTTCAGTGTTCCTCATACTAGCACTCAATTCAAAAAGGGAATTCTTCACCCAACTATAAGCTTGAAGTAATAGACTAAAGTGTCATGTAGTTGTTATGCACAAAGCGCTTAAAGAACAATACCATATTTATAACCTTAAGTTCTAATTGTAAAATGTGATATAATTAGTTCATGTTAATATACTAAGGATTTGTATTAATTTTGGTTGTACCACTAGGCCTATGAAAATACAAACAATGTCTATTCATATATTATTCTATGTTACTACCCAGGTGCAATATTGAAATTGGACCATGCTCTACCATGACATCATATAAAATCACACAAAGAGCATCATTATGTTATGAAAATATAACATACAGTACTGAGGTTAGTATCCATACAAGTATCCCAGACAAACTTAAGTATCTCAATTAATGTGATATTCGACATTATAGTGATTAAGATGGGTAATGGGTCTCAGTCCACTACTTTGGAAATTGTTCTTCTATCTTAGTCACGGTTTGTTGGCAACCCATTCTAGGCCTACTCTAGTACATAACCATTAAATAGGGCATGTAAATATAAGGTTTAAAACTCTATAAATGATATCTGAGTATATCCATGTAGATGTTAGGGACAGGGTTATTATAAGTCATTGTCAAATTATATGCCTATATATTGGAGCACGTCCAAGGCTAGAAAAAAATTAAACTACATCTGCGACATCGCATGTTATTATGATATCATGAATTTATTTAAGTGTCAGGCACCACTATTTCAAGTATGGTGAACTAGTCTTAAGGGTAACTAATGCCTTACTTCAAGTCTGATGTCTCCTCTGTAGGTCATTCAACTATGGAGGTACCTTTAATATATATATATATATATATATATATATATATATATATATATATATATGGGATCTAGATGTACAACAACGTTGAAGACCACAAACCCATACCTAAATGTGCAACATTGTCACGACTGCAATTTCTGCCACAATGGTGAAATATACAACATAATCCATGCTTGCCTATGGCTTCAATATGTCCTAAATTTTAGGCAATGATTTCCATTTTGTAACCCTATTTTGTAGAGTGTTGTATTGAATAATTTATGGGTATCATATTTATTGATACACCTCAGGATGGGCATAGGGATATGTTTCACAATTTTCCTCCCAACCACAGATATACATCCCCACCCTTACTTGTCTCAGGGGATCCAAAATTTTGTCTCCACCCTGAGGTTTCTCTACAACTCCAGTCAATGTTTTATACCGATGTGAATTTCCTACCCTATCAAACCTAGGGCGGTTTGGGTGTGGTGGATTTGGAACTCCCAGAAGCCATGGGCCTTTGGAACATCCCTAGCCACTCTGAATTGGAAACATTTGATTGTAGTGCCACAACCAAATGGAATACGAGTGCAGAGGAAGGGGTGCACTACTATGGGTTGTGAAGGAAAATGGGAGATGAGAGAAAGTCAGTTGGAAGATGTTGGAATCAAGTACCTTGGTCTGCTATCATATTGGTGCAGATATGGACCATAGTTGGATTAGGTAGCCTTTTACCTTGATAGAGTCTTGACCACAACTAGGGGATGACCCACTACTAAGAGATATGAGTAGCATAGTCTATTGTTGAGTGGAACATCTAGGTCTACAACCAATTGGTGTCATTTCTCAAAGATAAATGTTATGTTATATTGTGTTTTTTGTATATTACATGTTTATGAATTATCTATGCTACAAAGGTTAAGAATAGGATGCATTTCATAATATTGTGCATTGAACGTGTAAAATATAGTATAATCAAGGTAAATTTTCAAAGGGCAGGTTACAAAGATAGTAATATGCCCCAGTGGGTGATTGGTGGTGTTGCAGAAACAGACAAGTCACAAATGATGGGTAGGGGCCTGCTATAACTAATGTTGAATCAATCGATAATGGCTGGAGGCCCACTCCCAAGGACAACAAAAACTCTCCTAATGTGAGTCTCAACCCAGCAATAATTCCTTCAGGATTTGAAAAATGTGTTGATCTATTTTCATACCATAAGGCAAGACATTATCAACTTTAATGGTTAAGTGCTAGTTTGACATTTTGGAATGTTAGTGTTATTGGATATGCCCAGGTGGCAATTTTGTTAACTTCTATGCCCTTAGGTAGTTATGGAAATTATTAAGGCATATTTCGCATGGTATACCTAAGCTTGTGGTGAGCGCCACAAAACACCCTACTTTTGTAAAACAATGCCCTGTCTGTACATTACTGTTATATTAATAATTAAAGAAAACATTTTATGCCAAAAAATGTATATAATATGGTAACCACACTGTGAAATGGTTTTAAAACCTATTATTTCCTAAATAGAAGAAAATGTATATGTACAGATATTCAATCAAGGCAACAATTTTTAGCATTTCAGCATGGAATATGGTGATCAATAAGGAATACACCTAATAGAAAATACAATAAGGTCTGTAAGGCTAGAATAAGATTCTTTGTGAATGTTCTATACAAATAAAAATGACTCTTGCAAAAGGTCCCTGATTTTTAAAAAAATGATCAGTACTATTAGCTTAATCAAAGTAAAGGCAAAGTGTAGTAGCTCAACTAACTACAAATTCTAAAAAATTTATCCCTATTAATTTTTGCCATGAAATTATCTTCACTTTGCCTTTACTTTGATTATCAAGTTTAATGTTTGTGATGATTTGGGTTTTCCCCAACTGTAGATGCTAACTCATTTTATCATTCTAAAAAATATCTCCCTATTAATTTTTGCCATGAAATTATCTTCACTTAATATAAGTTGGAGGAGGATTATCAAGTTTAATGTTTGTGATGATTTGGGCTTTCCCCAACTAGAGATGCTAACTCATTTTATCATTAGAATGAAAAGTATTCAAATCCTCATGACTTGAAATGGTGAGATTAGTTTTTCAATCCTGTTGGAAAGCATAAAAAGACGTTCTCTTATACCAAAAATATGTAGGGAAATTAACAAAATACCTGATTCAATTGATAGCTACTGATATTGATGTACAAGAGGTGGTTGTTGTTGTTGCTGTTGTTGACCAGGTGGCAGATACGGCATGTCAGGTCTTGGCTGCATATGAGGAGGAGCACCGTACATGGGAGCGGCACCACCACTGGGTGGAGGAGGGGGCATTCCAAGCCTGGGTGGAGGAGGACGCATAATCTTGGGATGGCCTGGAGGACCTCCCTGTGACAGAAATGATGGCGGAGGGCCAGGAGGATGCATTGGCATTGGGGAAAAATAATTCATGGTGGGAGCTGAGACTCACGGAACGGGAGGCCTTGAGATCTGCGGTTGCATCATGCCTAGTGAAGGGCCTCCAACTCCTATGACGGGACCAGCTAAGCCCGACTGCACTTGAACAAGGGGTGCTGTGGGGATTCCTCTACCCGCTGCTCTACCTAAGTCGAGGCCTTCCTGAGCTGCGACGACTGTCTTGACTCGTGATTTATTAGGCGGGGGTGGGCCTTTGACTGTCATAGTAACCACTTCTTCCCCACAGAGGAGGATGAGACCAAGGTTTCGCCTCTCTTCGTGCTCTTCTTGTCTATTGCGGCTCCCTATTTGGGCCGATGCTTCTTTCTTGAAAACCTCCCAGGAAATTGCTAAAACCCTACTTCCCTGCATTGCTTTGACATTGACATCGACATTTTGATTGTCTACTATTGGAACACCTAATCCTACATGGGTAGGTGTGGAATGCGAAAAGTCACAATGGAGTCCAAGTGACCTTGGAATGTGAAACCAAGAGTCACACCATTGTATTATAAATGTACATCATGTATAATGGAAAAATAAGAAAGCCTCACGCTTATCCTTCATTGTGTTGAGTCTCTTGTGTGTGTGTGCTCATATTCCTCATACACCATGTGTGTGTTTCAACATGGTGTTTAACATGGTATTAGAGCGGGTGATTGCTAGCCTTTCTCCAATTTGAGTGAGCCATTTTGTGTTTATGGCCTGTGCATATCTGCAAAAATTTTGACATTTTTGCAGCACTCAGAGTTTCTGCAGCAGTGTTTTGAAGAGGAGCAACATTCAGTGATTTTGCAGCATTCAGAAATTGGCAGCATTCCGACATTGGTTTTGAAGAAAAGGGAGCACGACCCATCTGAAGGTTGATTTCTTCCTGTAATTTCTGCCCATTAAATTCTGTAATTTGGAGAGCTGCTGAAAATTGTTTAAATTGGATTTCTGAAGAAGTTTATGAGTTTTTTCATTGAAAAATTCTCTGAGAAAATTTCTGAGTTTTTACTGGCAAAATTCTGCCACATTTCTTGAGAAAAATCTCTGCATTTTGTCCAATACTTTGCTGCTGGCTACTAGAAAATTTCTGGGTCTTATTGAAAATTTCTGGAATCTGCTGTGCTTAAAATTCTGCTGTCTCTGAGAATGCATTTCTCCTACTTTCCTCTCTGCTCTCTGTTGTATTAAAAAAAAAAATTAAAAAAAAAAATTCTGCAACTCTATTCCACTACCCAACGCTACCTCTCATACTCCACAGTGCTCATTTCAGCTCACAATCCGCCCTCTCAAACGCTCATACCTCACCACTCTCCAACTCGACCCCGCTCCCTTATCAACTGCGCCCTCCTTCCAGCGCTCTACTCTCAACCTACGCCCTACGCCGCTGCATATCCCTCACCGTTCCCTGCATCTGCATCTCCCTAACTTACGCACCTCACCTCTCACTGTATTCCCTTCACGGCCTTACACTCCCTCAATACGCAAACCATTATTGAGGTTACTTCCCCCTTGCTTGGTCGCTCTCCCCAGGCCTTACGGCCCTCAACTTCCCCTTACGCATCTCACACCCTCACTCTTAACTCACCAACGCTCCCACTTCTCGGCCTCACTCTACAATACACTCTCATATCCCCCTATCAACACTTTCCCATGCAACAGAATCACAGCGATCCGCTCTTCTCTGCGCAGACAACCCCCTACCCCGCTACCCCCTCTCGACCTGCATCTATCCTACCCTTACCCACGCATCCAATCCACTGCAACACATATACTCCCCTACCCGCTGCATAAACCCACTCCTCCTGCACTCAAATCGCGCCCCCCTCGAGCTACCCGACCCCCCATACCCCTCGCTCCCATTCCCCCTCCTGCGCTATCTCATACCCCCTTACCTCACGCGCTCTCATCAAGTTTCAACGCCACCTCCCATTTCATAACTCTTCCTCTTTTTAAATTAATTTCCCTCCCTTTTAAATTTTTAAATTCCCTCCCATTTAAATTCGACCTTTTAAAATTTTTACATTCCCCCTCCCATTTAAATTTCCCCTCCCTTTTAATTCCCCTCCCTACACATTTTTTTTAATTTCCATCTCCCTCCCTTTTAATTATTTTCCATTTCAAATAATTAATTTTTTTTAATTAATTTTCAATTAATTAAAAAAAAAAAAAAAAAAACAGTAGAGAGAGAGGAAAGAAAGAGAGAATATGAACAACAAAAATGGAAAATGGCATATGAGGAGCACATGGACTGAAAATTGAAGATTTACATTTTATGATTTGTGGCATATACAAGAGGGTGATTTTTTTTTGAAGAATTTACATGTGAAGACAGTTTTCCATCATTGCAAAACAGCTATTTGAAGAAAAAATCAGCTGCATGGTGTTTTCAGCTGCACATATTTTGCAGAGATATTGTATTGAACTGACATTGTATTGTGAGTAGACATTGCTTCTTCATAGTTGCAATCAGTACTTGAGTTGTTGGAAAAATTGTTGATTTCCGTCCATCATTTGAGGAGCAGATTTTGTACTTTGAGATTTCCATAGTTGGAAATTCTTTTGAGTCATTTGTATTTCTTGTTGCATCACATTGTAAACGGGTGCATTTTCGGTTGAAGCCGACACCCTTTCATTTTTTGAGCCTAAATTGTTGAAAATGGCTAAAATCAATGAGGCATTAGAGTTGTTGAAAAACCTCATTCATTCCAATGTTGATGACATGATAAAAATGAGCAAGCATGCTCTTTGTAACATTCAAAGTTGTTTGCAAGATGCACAAGAAAAGATTGAGTTTTTGCAGTTGGAATCTCAGCTCCAACAAGACGAACTTCAGCAAAAGAGTCACCATTCTAAACCTGTTTCTGTTCAGAAGATTGAGAAAGACTCCCATCAGCAGCAAGTCAGTAAAGTTGAAGTCGATTCCCATTCAGTTCATTGCACAAGAGCAGATGTACATGCAGATGCAGCAGTTCAACCTGCACTTCTCAAGCCCATCATCAGACCTTGGGAAGAGCTTGTCCACAACAAGCACCGAACTGGTCTTGGATATGACAAGAATGTGTCCTTTCATATTCCAGACTACACCAAGCCCATCATATTTCAGAGTGCCGGATTCCTATATGACAGTTCACCTGCAGCTGTTCCAGATCCTGCTCCACTTCCACAACAGATTGAGAAATGCCAACACTGTGATCGAGTTGGCCATATGAAAGATCACTGTTTTGATCTTCATCCATGCAAGCACTGTGGTATCCACACTCATTATTCAGACAGATGCTTCAGACACAAGCCTCTTGTAAGAACCAAGATTCATCTTGGATGGATCGCTTCTTGGCAATGGGCATCAACAGCCAAGAAGATGTTTACGACACATGTTAGAACTTGTTCACGAATATTGAGCAAACTTGCAGTTGAGTTTTCACCATCATCTCACCTTGTCCCTGACAGGGGGGAAAATGGTGGTCATGTACAAGCTTCGACGATAGATCAAGCGAGCCTGAGCCACAATCTCTCATTCCATGTTCAGAGTTGTAGCCAGAAGTTCAAGCGAGCCTTAGCCACAATTCGTCATTCCGGATTGAGAGATGTAGCCAGAGACACGGATGCCCATGAGCATGCCTTCGGTTGGTGGACAACCTAAAACCACCACAGGTAGCAGACCTCCCTTCTTTTAGGTCGAAGGTCTCCCTTTCATATATGAGGAACACTTCCTCTAGCAGAAGCCTTCAGCTTAGCAGCCTTCAACTTCTTGCCAGCATTGGTTGAGTTCCAGGAAATGCTTCAAAGCATTCCGGAGTTGTTGGTAATCCTAAAATCATCACAGGTAGTAGACCTCCCTTCTTTGAGGTTGAAGGTCTCCCTTTTTTATGAGGGACAATTCCTCTAGCAGAAGCTTTCAGCTTCTTGCCAGTTTTGGAAGAGTTCTGGGAAATGGAACAAGTTTTGCGTTCCAGTGTTTGTGGTCATCCTAAAACTACCTCTTTTTTCCAACATTTCAGAGAGTTGATTCAGCCAAGTGCTGCCATGTATACTTTGCAGATTTGTATTACAACTCTTTTCTTGGACTCACACATACCCCTTCGGATTAAGGGGGGATGTTGGAACACCTAATCCTACATGGGTAGGTGTGGAATGCAAAAAGTCACAATGGAGTCCAAGTGACCTTGTAATGTGAAACCAAGAGTCACACCATTGTATTATAAATGTACATCATGTATAATGGAAAAATAAGAAAGCCTCACGCTTATCCTTAATTGTGTTGAGTCTCTTTTGTGTGTGTGCTCATCTTCCTCATACACCATGTGTGTGTTTCAACATGGTGTTTAACATCTACCATATTTGCTAGAGGAGGAAGATGACGATGAATTACAGCCAAACCTACTTGTTGGGACTCGACCATGGTCTCCCTGTCCTCTGTACAAATGAAAATGGATGAAAGAAAAATTTTGGGTCGCTGCTGCTTTCTTTAAACCCTCCTAGGAAATTGTTAAAAACCTACTTCCCTGTGTTACATGTCAAAGCCCGTTGTGCTAAAAATCCCAAATATTGTTGGCCTATGCTAAATCGTTTCTTTTAAAAATGTACGCTATATCATTTCTTTTAAAAATGTAAATGGAAATCATTTTATTTTGAACAAATCAAACCATCAATCATGTTGGCCATTAAATTTTTTTATTAAAACCATCACCATTTCTCATATAACGTCTTAGAATTTACATTGGAAGATTTAATGTGTTTGGATCCAATTAAGGAAAGTGGTGGCACATTCCTTTTATATCCTTAATATTATCTACAAGGTAATGTAACCCTAAGTTGTAGCAACTCTAGGTAAATTCAAGTAAGCTCAATTATTATAAAGAGGGACCATTGTGAAGGGAATAGAACATCCCCTAGAGTTATTTATTTATAAAATTCCAAAGAGTTAACAATAAGTGAAGGGTAAGACCATTCAATTATAAACATGAAACACAAAGAAGTAGGAAGATAACTGGGAATAAAACCATGAAATCATGTGTTTACATTATGGCTAAAAGTTATCATGTCGTTCTAACAACACAAGATATAGGGAATATTCTTAAACCTCATATAAAAGAAACACGTAGTCTAATGAAGCTAGAATTTCATCCATAAAACAATAGAAATTCTAGCATGATTTTGTGAAAATCTGGTGGAAGTTATTGAAAATCTAGGTTATAGTTGTCAATATTCAAGATTTTGGGTGCCCCAAGTGTCCTTGATGGTGTTTAATCCATTTTCGTCATCAAATGAACAATTTAAACACTACCATAGTGGGATTTTTTGAAGAATTTATCGTCATGTTCTAGCAAGAAAATCGTCATCTAGACAAAATTATGGCCTCATTGGACAATTTCTAAAAGAAATGCACTTTTATTCTAACATAAAGCTAATTGTTCCATTAGGTTTCATCATACTTAAAATTGGGCATTCCCAATGATGAGATTCCATGTGTGTTAAGAATTACATTATGTGAAGGAAAAGGATAAAATTCCATGTGTCTTAAGACTTATGTTATGTGAAGGAGATGATTGCTAGCAATATTTACAAGAAAGAGGTTAAAAAATGTTCCAATTTAAAAAATCTTAAACAAATGAAAAATAAAATATAATTTCTTTATAATGCTATTTAAAGAGTGAATAAGAATATATTAAATGAGCGCATAAGCATTGAGGATGTCATTACAATTGAAGGTTTTGTTAATGATCATGTCATCTTATTATGAAGGTAAGGACCTCTTCCAAATATTATTACCTTAGATTTTGATTGCCAAGAGTACAAGCAATACCCATTTCACATTATGTGATCGACCTACAAAAACTCACATTATAGGCCAAGAAAATCACAATTATTCCTTAGCTAGAGCAAGGAAATGCAGGTGGGGGTTGAGTGGACAAGTTTATTAATGACTATAGAGGAGGTGTTGAGTGCCTGAGAAGTGAGGAAGAATAATTTGCAGAGATTATAGAGCACATGCAACTGAAAATTGAGCAAATTTGTGAGTGGATTTATGTTGGTATTTTTTGACAAATAAAACTCCTTGAGGTAGTGAAATTTTTTGCCCAAATGGTGTTGAATCTGTTGAGATTGGAAGGAATTAATAGTGAATTACAATGGAATATATTAATTAATTTTTTACTGAAGACCCTTTCGAGAAACATATAATCAATGTTGGCCCCATTCACGGGTCACTCTTGGCTTATAAAGATAATGGTGCACGGTAATATAATTTCATAAGTGACCTAATGTTTTCTAGCAATTTCAACAATTTTGGCGCTGCAATAATCTGAGAATAATGATGACATTTACGATAATGCAAATAAATATGAATGAGCTTCTCTTGGTTTCAAGAATAATTTATTCTCTACTGAATAGGGCCAACCACGTGAAGGTGGAAGCTCATATGGCCCCTCCCATTCCCCTCACATCACTCTCATTTTCCCAATACCCAATCTATGAAATAGAATACGAACAAACCAAAAATTAATTAAGGTCGTAACCAAAATTTTCATGTTTGTATAAATACATAATTTTAGTTTAGCCTGTACACTAGTATGGCCATTATTTGTTGGTTTGAAATAATAAACAACATACAATAAACCCACATAATTAGTAAATTATTTAAAGACAATAATTCCTACATATTAAAATATAAAGTTATAACATACCAGCTCATACTCGAACATAACATCTGTACCAATATTCTTTTTCTATATCTTCTTGATATTCATCCAACTAATCAACATCTATACCAACATCTAATTCAGAAATGATGTTGAAATTATCGACCATGTCATCATCATCATCAATTATGTCATTTTAAATAATATCCTCATCGACATCATCATCAATAATTTTTTCCTCGTCTCCTATGCCTGGTTCATCTTCTATATCTTCTTCGTCTGTCAATGCATCTTCCTACTCATCTGCCACTGCATCATCTTCTTCTTGATCAATATCATATTCTTCCACTACAATATACTTTACTAGCCTTCCTCTTGGATCATATCTAATAGCAGATGGCCAGTTGTTCTCACCTGTAACCTCTGAGTAAAAGACTTGTTCACATTGGCTTGGAAAAACATAGCGATCTTTTCGTGCTTCAAATTACGATGTTTTAACCATTAGAAATCCATTTTCAAGTTGAATAAGAGTTATGTCATCATCACGTACATTCATTCGTAGCCTATACCATTTGAAGTCGAATAAAACTAATTTGAAGGAATTAAAGTCACACTCAACTATATCATCTAAAAACCCATAATATCTATTTTTAGATTCTCAAGGATGTCTGTCACTCTTGGAGGAAACATTAGTGACCTGGAATACTGCAGTTATTCCTCTATCAGAAGTTTTCTTGTTGTCATACAACTGTTTAATGTGAAATTTACGTCCATTGCACCACATAGCCTTGTGGTGTTTCAACTGCAATATGCCAAACATGAAGAAGATGCATTCTCAATTAATAATTAATCATATAATTTACACAGCTTGAAAATTATCTAAAAAATCAAACTTCTTGTCACATTATAAATATAATATAAAATAAGTAATGAATAAAATAGGTGAATTAATTTCTTACCTTCCTATCTTTCAAACCGTATGCTAAATCAATTTCTCTGTCTGTAACATTTCCATCTCCACCACGATAAGCTTCTCTAACCAATTCAGACAATAGTTTCCATGATAACCTATCATCGTTATTTTATTTACGTGTTTCAATCCATTCACTCATCCACTCAAGATTGTTTGCAATGTATAAAAGTAGTGCCTCATAATCTTGAACATCTGAATAAAAAAACAATAATTCACCAATATTAAATATAAATTATAACCATGGTAAATTATATTAATTAATAAACGATGAAATAATAAGACTTAAATGAATATGATCATATACATGATGTAAAAAAATGGAACATTATATGTATTATATATAATAAATCTTTTACCTCTCACTTTCTTCATTCTACCTTTTCCCAACATGTGCTCCACTTCAAACTTTTTGATGGAGTTCACATCCCAAATGAAATCCACAAAATCCATAGCTGGCGTAGCTAATATAGGAAGATAATTACTAATATACACCGTGGATTCATATACGACATATCCCTCCACCATATAACCCTCAGGTCGTGCTCTTTGTCTAACGAAAGCCTTCAAGGATTTCAAGTGCCTCTCCACCATCCACATTGACCTTGTGTGTACTGGTCCACACATTTCAATCTCCTCAACTTGGTGTATCAAGTAGTGTTCTTGTGCGTTGAAAAATATTGTAGGTAGATACTTTTGCATTTCACACATTAGCCGAGTAATTTCTCTCTTCCAATATTTTATTTCATCTTGATGGATTTCTTTCAATGACAACCATCTGCAAATCATTACACAAGGTTATTTCAATGAAACATAATATATATTACATTACAAGTAAATTAACACATCATGTCATTAAGTAAAAAAATAATTTTTTGCGAGATTTTGTGTATAAATCAAAACTACTCACCTCATGTATTTACTAAAACCATATATAACTTGTTTGACATTGTTGTCGAAGTCGTTTGGGAGAGATACTGGTAGAACATACTATAACAATAAAAAATGAATCGTTATTGGTTTTGAAATTAAACATAAAAAAGGAAGATTTAAAATATGTATTCAAGCAATAACATACAAAAATGTATACCAAAAATTTACCTTAAAAAAAGTATGCCAATAATGTGTTTTCACCCCACTGAAGTCACCTTTATTCATTGGGATATTATTTATGTTTGAAGCAAAACTTGTTGGAAATTTAATTCTTCTAACGACCTCTTTTACATCATTGCTTTGTTTTTCTGTTAATAACCATGGAATATTATTATAATTTCGACCTCCATTGTTATTTGATCGGTCGATCACACTTTTCATTGCATGATTCGATTTCTCAATGTCAGCACAAATTTTGTCAATTTTATCTCTATCATGTGCACCATCTATGATTCGCCATAATGTTTATGACACATTCTTCACAATATGCATTGTATCAAACAAATGATCTATTTTTAGGTCCTCATAATAGGGAAACTTCTTGAATTGAGAAGGATAACATTTCATTCCAGGTGGAAGTACAATATTAGTACCTTCACGATGACAACCTTGATATCAAATAATAAAATAAATCAGAACAATAATTATCAAATACAATAAAATAAATTCATTAATTAAAAAAAAAATTCCAAACATTACATAAACAATTAATATATATATATATATATAGACAAATTACGTACCATCTTGACAATTATTAATTCTGTTATATTCCAAATTCCACAACCGAAGTGTAATTCTTCGTGGTTTTAATCCAATTTCTTCTTTATCATTGAAAATATGTTTTTTAGTAGTAAAATACTTATGGTTCCTAGAGAGGAAGTGCCTAAACTCATCAAACACCATCTTTCCTAAGTCTAGCGAATGACGATACTTCATCTTAGGGCCACAGACTGGACAACAAATCTACCATTTGTTTGAAGACCTGCAATAGATGGATCAATAATAATTATACTATGAGATCATTTTTAAAACATGAAATATGGTATATCTAATTTAGATAATTATATATTATATTAAAGATAAACGAAGTATTAAATACCACAAAAATGTGTTAGTCTTGGGGCATCATGAATTTTCCATACAAGCATTCCACGACATTGAAATCTCTTCTGCTTGATTGGTTTAGTGATGTCATACATAGTGATGCCATGCCATAACTTTATTAGTTCATCGATAAGAGGCTCAATATATACATTCATATCTTTGCCCTGGTACTTACCTAATTGCTAAAAATTATGGTACATAATTACTACCATGATATATGTATATATAAGTAAGTAAATAAATAAAATATATTATGCAAACAATGAGAGAATGAAAACGTTACATTCGAAAAAATAATGTATCAAATACCTGGAATAATCATAGTCAACATTATGTGCTTCCTCTTTATTGACATCCAAGGAGGAATGTTATTGTTGATAATGAAAATAGGCCACACTGAGTAAGTAGATCTAAGCTCTTCGAATGGATTAAAACCATCAACTGCCAATGAAAGCCTGACAGTACAAGGTTCATTTTTAAAATTTGCACATTTTTCCTCGATTTCCCTAAATGCAGGACCATCTACAGGCATTCGAATAACACCATCTCCACTTCTATTCTTTGAATGGTAATCCATAAACTGTGCTATGCTCTTACACCTAAACATTCAATGCAAACATGGAATTATAGGAATATGTTGAAGAACCTTTTGAGGCACCTTTTTTGTTAGTTGATCAGTTCGATATCTACTGGTACCACATTTCGGACATTTTGTTTTCAACGCATGTTATCAAAAATATATAATATCATCTTTAGGACATGCATCTATAGTGTTATATTCCATTCCAAAGTCTTTCAAAATAGCACATAGATCTCGATATGTTCGAGGTAACGTATTTGGTGATGGTAACAAAAATTCACCCAACAATCTACAGCATAAACAAAAACTAGTTAATGTAAATATTATTAATCATATATAAGTATTGAATTATTATGTTACACATTTAATACAACTAAAAAAAGGGAAAATAATCAACATTTATATATATGTGATCATATATACATATTTCATACCTTAGAATCTGTGTCATACATCTGTTTGACAAATTATTCATAACCTTTAAGTTCACTAGCAACAATGTAGCAGAAAGAAGAGCTGCATTTGAGTGTTAAAAAAGTTTTTCATTTGACGTTTCAATCAGAGGTACATCATAAACACTGTCACTATCTCCACCATCATCATCTGACTCACCATACATGTCTTGGAGCATTTGATTTATCCCATCATTAATGTGAACTGTCTCATTATTGTCATCATCTACCTCCATGGGATCATTAAAATCATCTTCATCATTCGCTTCAAGTTCTTCACCTTGTACAACATCATTTCCAATCCTAATATTTGCTACAATATTCTCTTGTACTGGTGCAACATCATATAATCTACTACTATTTAGCTGTGGAAGTTGGTTCTGCAAAAAGTTGGGGGGAAACTGTGCCGTTATAAAAATTACAAACAATCATTAAACATTAGTGCGTATATAACAAATATTAAAATAATATAAAATTTTACGATATAATCAAAATGAAGATAGATAATTAATTACCACGGGATGATAGTCATTCAATCCACCATCAATGAGCCCATATTTCCTGCAATGCATTGTTGTTGTTGCTATTAAAACTCTAAAATTATTTCTCCTACAACATTTTTTGCAAGGGAAATAAACTTTACCATCACCCCTTTCACCCTCTTCAATGTGTTTTCCACCTCTAATGTTTTCTTCCATTGATGCAAATTATCCTATAAAGAAAAAAATTAATTGTGTTTAGCAATTATCTATCTCAATGGTGTAGAAAACCCAAGACGTGTTGAACTCAATGGGAGCTCAATAAGCAAAAAGAAAATAAAAGTGATCAAAGTTCGACCATGATAAAAGGATCAAAGGTAAATAATGAATGGAAAACCCTGACATTATTTATAACAAAATATTGAGTTATCCATGATAATGGTGCATAGTAAAATATTATTAACGAAGATCTAGATCTAATAGCTTGGAATATTTTATGGTTAAACTAGTCGTTAGGATAACGACTAGTTTTATTTAATTAATTGTGATAATATATATATATATATATATATATTAAAAAAATTACTACACTAATATATGAAATAATATATTAAATCCGTCACAAGCCTCATGTCGTCACCATTCTGGTGTTTTGTAAATGGTCTTTTCATATCGTCACTATTTCGACGATCTCAATAGCCTATGTCGCGCTTCTAACATTTTCTATCCATGTCATTATTCTGATGTTTTGTGAACATGTCAGGGCACCCTAGGAAACGTGTTCGGGCGGGTCGGGTCATGTGAGGGCACCGAGGGAAACGAGTTTGGGTGAGTTGGGTCAGGTCAGTTCGTGCCATGTGAGGGCACCTAAGGAAACCCTTGAGTCTATCATATTCCGGTTTTTTTGGTAATAAATGGCCATTTCATGAACTCACATCAAGGAATATTTAATTTATGTCAACATACGCCATTTGTAAATGGCTAGTATGGCACGATGGAGCAAATGAACCCGCCCAAACACATTACCTTAGGCGCCCTCACAGTACGACACGACCGGACCCAACCCGAATTGAACATGTTTCCTTGGGTACCATCACACAACCTAACCTGACCGAACACGCTCGAACGTCGATTAAGCTGGAACGAGGGAGAAAAGGAAATGGTTAGGGGTTAAGGGTTTAGAGGTTTAGGGTTTAGGGGTTAAATGGGTTAGGGGTACCTAACATACCTAACCTTGTCACTCCCTCCTTAGCACACCTAGAACTTGCAACTAACACTCCCTATCACACACTCTTATTCATGTTGGTTGTTTCATAAAGGAAATCAACATTGATGCAGGTTGTTTACCATTATTTGTAATCAACAAAAATCCAACCAAATTGTCTGACCCACCCCAACCCACCCGAACGCGTTTCCTTGGGTGCCCTCACACAACCCGACTCGACCCGACCCGACCTGACCCACCGAAACACATTTCCTTGGGCGCCCTCACATGACATGACCTTACCTAACCTGCCTGAATGCGTTTCCTTAGGTGCCCTCTCACAACCCGATCTGACCCGCGCAAACATGTTTCCTTAGAAGCCCTCACACGACCCGACCCACCCGAACGCATTTCCTCGAGCGCCCTCACACGACATGGCCCGACCCGAACCGAATGTGTTTCCTTGGGCACCATCACATGACCCGACCCAACCCGACACACTCGAACATCGATTAAGCTGGCATGATGAGGGAGAAAATGATAAACGAGTTGCACGAACGTGCACAAGGCACACGAGCGGTCACAACTTGGAATTTTTTATATAGAATCCCTCACATGATCTGACCTGAACATGTTTCCTATTGCGCCCTCACAAGGAATGACCCGACCCGCCCAAATGAAGGCATGATGATGATCAAATTAAAGGAAAACGGATTGCACAAACGTGTAGTACAAGGCACACGGGTGGTCACAACTTAGCATTTTTGATACGACCACCCTCACACGACCCGACCCACCCGAATGCATTTCCCTAGGCACCCTCAAATTACCTGACGTGACCCGACCCTCTTGAACGCATTTCCCTGGGCACCCTCACACAATCCGACCTGACCCTCCCTGAATTGCGACAAACCCGTTTCCTTGTGCGCCCTCACATGACCTGACCTGAACCAACCCGACCCAATCAAACGCATTTCCTTGGGCACCCTCACATGACCTGACCCGACCCGACCCACCCGAACATGTTTCCTTGGGCGCCCTCACACGACACGACCTGAGAAAATCCGCTTGAATGCATTTTCCTGAGCGCCCTCACACGACCCGACCAGACCTAACCCGACCTGCTCGAACGAGTTTCCTTGGGCACCCTCACATGACACGACGCAACCCGACCCGCCTGAACATGCTTCCTTGTGCAACTTCACACGACACAACCTAATCGAACCCTACCTGACCACCCAAACGTGTTTCCTTGGGCGCCCTCACACGACCTAACACGACCTAACTCGGACGTGTTCCTTGGGTGCCCTCACACAACCCGACCTGACCCGACCTCACACAACCTGACCCGACCTCACTCGACCCGACCTCACATGACTTGACCTAACACTGCAACCTGAAATGACCCCACCCGACCTGACTGGACCTGCCTAGACAGAGGAAATTGGGATGTGAAGCTTGAAAAAAGGCTAAAGGGATGACATGCATGAACATAGGAGAGGGTAATAGAAAGGTCGAGCATAAGGCTAGATAGGGAGAGATATTGAAGGCAGAGAATGGCTAGAAGGCCAAGTCCTTAAGGTCAATAGGCCTTCGCTAAGAAGCTAAATCACAAAGTTTACGAAACATATTGCAACTTGCACCGAATGATATGCTCTAGCTAAAAGGGATGTTGATCTTAAATAACTTTGCATGGTCATGGTAACTAAAGCACATGAGAGTATTGGAAGGCATAATATTGTTGAGACTAAGGGAGAATGCATTACCATTATTTAGGCACACTATGCATGATTTAAGGGTGTTTCACTCTACTTGGAGTTTCGATGGATATTGTGCTACGTGCCAATGTTCTTGTTGCACAAGGTTTCCATGGTGGCTGCTTCCTCGGGGAAGTGATTAGGGATTTTTTGACAATGAATGAGATCCATCATATTACCATTATGATACAAAGTCTTCACCATCAACGATGACGTGGTTATGTGTGAGGTTATACAAGTGTGGTACAAAAATTAAGTAATGTTGAAGGCAAAATGTCATGTAGAAGTGAATTGCCAAGGTGACACACAGGTTAGTCACTAGGCGAGGGACATTCATGTTGCAACTCTTGAAAGTGTTATCTGTCACCATGTCAAAGCAGGTGGGGAGGGACCACATTGGGCTACGATTTGTGGGGTAATCACAATACAAATATTGTAATGAAAAAATGGTAAATATTCTTCAATACATAGGACATTATATTTTGAAAAAGTTATAATAAAACTTCTAATTTATTCATTCATTAAATTTAAAGATAAAATTATATATATATATATATATATATATATTCATTTTTAAGATTGAACATGTTATAAGTTAAAGAGAAATTAATAGCAATTAAATATAACAAATATATTATTATAATCCTATAAAAATTAATAAAATAAAAAAACAATATTACAAAATATTTCGTCGTTACAAAATGTTACAAAACGTTACAAAATGTTTACCATCATCGCTATTTCGACGTTTGGTATAAACTTTGCAAGACCAACGGTTGTCCCCAAACTTTCACAATACTGATGGTTATCTGCAAACCGTTGCAATACCAACTGTTTTCCCCAATAACGTTGCACTATCGACACATGTCTCTACACGTCACAATAGCGACGCTTTTCTCCAAATGTCACAATACCGACTCTTGTCTTCGAAATGTCGCAGTTCCGACGTTGTGTCCCGAAATGTCGGTATGCCGACGATGTTCCTAAACTTCGCAATACCGATGATGTCCCCACACGTCGCTATAGTGATGCTTGTTGGTGGGATTTAAAAAATTGAGAAAAATTGGGGAAATTTTCGACAATACGTCAAAAGTGTCGGAACAAAAGTGTCAGAATTTTGACCAAATGTACTAGTGGACATATTCAATACCAAGCTAAAGATTATCTAATCGTCAGCGATACACTTTATCTTCATGGTGTCAATACAATTTTAAGGAGGTTCCTCATTCATAAGGAGGTCGAGAAGGTTCTAAATTATTTTCATGTTGGGGCTTGTGGTGGAAAATCTTCTGGATACGCTACTGTGCAGAAGATTCTTTATGCCGGTTACTTTTGGCCTATCATATTTTGTGATTGCATCCTTGTGGTCAGAAGTTGTCATGCATGCCAGATATTTGATCATAAAATCCATAAATCGCCAGTGTCGATGCATCCTGTTATTGTTGTGGGACCATTTTCAAAATGGGTAAATGGCTTCATGACTTGCAACCTTTGTTCGTCTGGGGGGCATGGTTATATTATTGTCACAGTAGACTACTTTAAAAAGTGGGTCGAAGTGCTGCCTACATTCAATAACACAGGCGAAACAACTGCATTATTCTTTTTCAATCATGTCATCTCACGGTTTGGTGTTCCACAGGCTATAGTAATAGATCATGGTAAGCATTTTTGCAATCACATGATGAATGAGTCGACTACCAACTTAGGACTGTCACATGATAGGTCTACTCCTTATTATCCACAATCCAGTGGACAAGTTGAAGCTACTAACAATATTCTTAAGCGAATGCTTCAACGAATGGTAGGATTTCATAAATGAAATTGGAATTTAATCTTGTACTCGGCTTTGTGGTCATATCAAACCTCGGTGAGAAACGCAGTCAGATTTACCCCCTTTCAATTGGTGTATGGTCTGGAAGCTATCTTTCCTATTTAATGTGAAATATCGTCGTTAAAACTCATTGTTGACTTGTTACCTAACACCTCTACTGAAGAAGCGCGTCTTTTTAACCTCATCCATATTGATGAAACACATTGTGAAGCTGCATTGGCCAACAAAGTGCATAAGAGACAAATTAAGGTGCAATACGACCAACATGTCCAGCCTCACATCTTCTCTGAGGGTGACCTGGTCTTACTTTATGATCAGGAAGCTGATGTAATAGGTACAAGAAAATTTGAGCTGTTATGGCATGGCCCCTATATTGTCAAAAGAATTATTGCTAAGGGCACCTACGAGTTAGTTTACTAAGATGGAATTCCATTAGCGCAGCCTCGAAATGGGTTGTATCTTAAACGTTACTATGCTTAGTTGAGCGTAGTAAAATTTTGTATTATATTGAATATATGATTTTGATTTCAATTTATTGTCTTAGTTTCTTTTTTATAGTTTTCTTGAAGTTAGTAATCCGCCTTACATTTCATTGCAAATGTTTGAATCTTTGGAACCATTTGTTTGGTATGCTGATGGTGCTAGTCATAGTAGGCAGAATCTATCCTTTGTAGCATGGGCCATTTTTTCTCTGAGCGGTGAGTTAGTGAGTTTTGAAGGGATTTGTATCAGTTGATATACAAAAAATATCACTGAGTATAGTGCGTTGATCAAAATTCTCTCTGATGCCATTTCATTTGGTATTAACCGCATCATCATTAGGTTAGACTCACAACTTCTTGTACTGCAACTTACTAGCATTTATAATGTTTGAAATACAACACTGCATCGTATGTTCTTAAGTGTTCAACTTTTAGAAAGACATTTTTATTATATTCAATATCAACACATTTCTAGAAATTTGAACACATTAACTGATTCCTTAGTGAATTATGTTTTAAACAGACATTTGCAACACATGTAAAGACATATTTTCAATTCACATCACATAATAGAATATGATTGTGCAATAAACATAGGAAAACACTGAAAAAAATAGATAGATAGTTATAGGTTTTTACAAAATTTGTGCCGAAGACACATTGGTCATCTGACCTCAAAATGTAAAAGTAAACAAGTGATGCTTGTGATAACAAGCCTCTGATCTAGCTATCCTACACAATAACTACATCCATCGGTTAGGAACACCAATATTATGGAACTGAAGTCCCATAGGTAACTCTTCAATTCGGCAATCTGGAATCCCAAGAGTCAATCCCTCCACGTGCTACTGTAACTCAGCAAGAGTCTAAGTCATATCTAAATCCCGAAGGAATTCTCTCCCGACAACCCTCTCTATTGGCTCATATGCTCCCTGCTCTGGCTGACCCACATCTGTATACATCAAAAAGTTAGTTTAGTCTTGGGAAACATCAAAATACAAAAACATGTAGAAACCTTAGAAAAATAAAAAACATGGTCAAAACATTCTTACATATTGCACACGATTGAGCGTCGTCTGGTAGAATCAAGTCTGGATCTCCTAGGAAATATACGCCTGCGTATGCGTAATGATCTATGGTGATCATGTGTCATCTAAACTAGGCGAAGAATGTAGTAGAGAATACAATGGTCTATTGACCAGCATGTTTAGCCATCAATTCAACCCATCTCTTATCCGTGGATCTCTAAGGCCAGAAATTCCCAGTGTAACGTGATGTGGATGCATCAATGGAATATTCTCTAAGGTGAATGAAATCAGGATTGAACCATAGTTGAAATTCTTCGTCCTTCCTCCCTTTGCTTTGGTCAGCTATTCTTTCATTTGAAAGAGAACAACTTCAGCCTAGTTAAATACTGTTGGTTCTAAACACTCAAGTGCATACTATATGTATGGTTTATTTGCCACATGTAGTGTAGCGGAACCCGAAAGCTTTGCGATAGTAAATATGATGGTCCTAAAAGGTATATCATGTACATCATGAATATTTAATTTCCCATCTTTACTTGGTTGAGTCCCTGGATGGTAGTGTTGTAGTATGTAATCTCTCACCATCTCTCCTCCAAAAGAAAATCCTACAAGGGAAATGGGAGAATGTTGCCTCGATAATCCAATGAGAAAATAATTTCCTCCACCAATATTGGGAGCACTTTGTCCCCAATGTGAAAATACTGTAATACCGGATCCCATGAACGAACTAGGAACTCCAATAGTTCCATTTTATACCTCATCCCTGACAGTCTGAAGTATCTAAGAAACCTTCAATCTCTTAGGGCTCTTACTGTACCCGGATCATTTAGGGCAATCATATTCTATTCTTCATTTTCTCTTTCTCTCCACGTAATCATCATTTTGATCTGATGAATACCTGAAACACAATCATAAGCTTCATTAGGATCCATTTCATGCAAAAAACTTGGGAAATCTTTGGCACACAACAATAAAAAAAATGATTATTGCTCCCAACACACCCCAAGTCAAGGGACAAAGTGTTGCAGTGCATTTGGCCTTCAATTTCAGTGCACTGCAATGCACCTTTCGCATTCAAGGGTGTGTTTCCTTCTGAGCGTAGTAGATTTACCCTAAGGGGCTAAAAACCCTAAAAATTGACCATGAAATGAAATGAAAATTATACTAAAAGAAAGAGAAGGTTCATAGCTCCAACCTGGATCAAACAGTAAGAGAAATCGTCCGCTAGAACTGTCACAATCAACTGCTAAAGTTTGGGGGAAAAACTAGTTCTGATCTCCTAATTTTCAAATGGTAACTTTGGAATGGTAAAAACTCTTTTAATTAGTCAATTTGATTATTTTAAATCATATTTAATGTTGTGACTATGGTTTTTATTCATTTTTTCTATGAAACGGGTATTTTTAATCAGTTTGATGGTCTTCTGTGTTGGAATATATTATATTCCTTGGAAGGTAATAATGTCTTTGTATTATGTCGAAAGTTGAATACAAACTTATGTAAAAGAGTAACACATTATATCACATATTCATTATGGCATAATATACTCTTGTACCCATTTATTATATAAAGAGGTGTTATTTTGGAGAATTATATTATCCCACATTCAATATGTGAGAGTAATTCCTCCACATCTTTGGGTATATAATAGGGTCAAGGGAGCCTTTTTAGTTACTATCACATCTCATCTTGTGTTCATATTGTTATTTGTATCATGTTATTTGTAGTTGCTCTCTTTGTAAGATTGCAGGAGATTTATGGAGATAATAGAAGACAACCTTCCCGTGGACGTAGCCCAATTGGGTGAACCACGTATATCTGTTGTATTCTTTTTCCTTGTTCTATTTCTGTTCTTATTTATATGTTAATATTTTGTTGGTTTCTTAGATAGATATCTAGTTTAGTAGATCTAATATTCTCACACGTGTATCTTCATTTTTTATTATCTGGGCACTCATGGTTTTTTGTATATTTTCTTTCTATCTGGTAGCCATGAGGCTTCTCTTCATATCTGGGCATGATTCTACATATTTGAGATTTTTTTTCTCATAACCCTAACTTTGTTGCTTTGTTTTTTTTGCAGATTTTTTTTCAAGGGGCTCTTGATTGTTTTTCTATAAGATCTATATGTTTTTTGGATTTTCAAGGGGTTCTTGATTTTTTTTTCTGTAAGATCTATATTTTTTTTTAATCCTCCTCAAGGAGATCTATCTTCTGGTTGTAATATTCAGTTACAAATTTTTTTGTTTTTTGTTTTTTACAGGGCAGCATATTGGCGAACTAAGGGTTCAGATCAAAAGTTCGGCTACATAGGTGGATGCAGAGTGGTTGTGCCATTTTCGAAAAATGGTTATAATAAGCATTTCAAGCATTATTGAGTGTTTTTTGTTTTGCCACTTGAATTTTTTGTCACATCTGTTACTTTTTGTGCATAATTTCCAATAAAAGAGTATAAAGTTGGGTTCCTCTCACCGAGCTACCCAATTTAAACAAAAATCAGCTCAAACAGAGTCCTGGAGCAAAGTTATCGTTGATTTAAGATTGGTAGTTTTTTCTGGTTTTTTTGGTGACAGCAAAAGAACTACGGAAATTTGTTGTTTTCTATCCACTTTTTCTCTTTTCATTTCTTGCATTTTCACTTTTATATTTATTGTCAAATTTCTATCATTATGAATTCAGAAGTAGCTTTTGTTCTTGAACATATTGGCTCTAACTATCTTGCATAGAAAAGGAAAATGATTGATGTTCTCAGGAGTAAGAATCTATGGAGGTTGGTTAATGGTGAACACAATAAACCTACAGATTCTCAAGCCTTGATTAAATGGGAAGAAAATTTTGATCAAGCAAGAGGAATTATTGGTCAAATGGTTTCAGATAGTCTTCAGGTAAGTATTGAGGCAAAAGACAACCCAGTTGAGGTATGGGAAATTCTTGCTTCTTTATTTGATAAATCTAATGATGTTTCTCCTTATTACCTTGAAAAGAAGATTCATGAGCTAGATCCTACTAATTTTGATAGATTAGAATTATATCTTGCTGAATTGAAAACCTTAAAAGAAAAGTTAAATAATTGTGGTAAATATTACAAGAAGACAGAAATTGCTCTTATCATTCTTGTAGAAAAAAAATTTCCATCTTGTTTTGACATGTTCATCCAAACTAGGAATAGGGATCTTGAATTGTCTCAAAGTACCATGAAACCTAATTTTGATGATTTATGTAAAGGGTTGATAAATGAGCAAGAAAGGTTGATTTCTTCAGGACAAGTCTCAGCTAATAAAGCTCTTATGGCACATAATAAAAATCCTAAGAAAATTTTTAATAATGCCAAAGGTTCTTGTTCACACACTTCTAATCATACTAATAATAATGGTCATGCTTCCCATGCACATCATAAAAATAGTAAGAAGAAAAAAGTGTATGATCCTTGTAAGCATTGTGGTAAAACTAACGATCCTGAAAGGAATTGCTTTAAAGAGAAACGTTTAATGACTAAAGAAAACAAGAAAAATTCTAATGAATCTCAAGTAGCTTTATGTGCATCTATTGTTTCATCTAATAATTCTTTTTCTAATGTGGAATGGATAATGGATTCTGGTTCTTATAAACATATCACTGGTAATGCTTCTTTATTTACATCTTATGACACTAATAAGCACTCATCTCAGAAAGTTTCTATTGGTGATGGTAAACAACTTTCCATAATTGGCTCTGGAATTATTAATGTTGCTAATGGTCCATTGGAAGATTTTTTTCATGTTCAATACATTCCCATAAAGATACTTTCTATTTATCGTGCATGTCAGAAAGGTTTTAAATTTGAAGCTTGGCCCAATAAATATGTTCTTAAAGATATAAACCCAAATTACAAAGTAGTTTCTTCTGGCCATGTTGATCATATAGTCGGTTTATATAAATTTACAGGTTTTAATTCAACTAAGAGACAACCCTTTTATTCCTATGTTTCTCATGCTAATGAACTAAGTAAATTATGGCATGAAATATTGGGTCACTTGAATTATGGTAAAATGAAAATACTAACTAAAATGGTTCATGTTTTTCCTAATATTTATTCTACTACTAGTGTTTGTGAAGGATGTGTTCTTGGTAAACATCATAGAGAAATGTTTGACAAAGGTAAATACTGGCGTGCTAAAGAACCTTTGCAATTAATTCATTGTGATATATTTGGTCCTCTTGAAGTTCCTTCAATATCCCATGTAGTTTATTTTGTTACCTTTATTGATGACTTTAGTAGAAAATCTTGGATTTATTTTTTGGAAAATAAAAGTGAAACATTTGTAAAATTTCAAGAATTTAAATCCATGGTTGAAAATGCATCCAGTAAGAGTATTAAAACTTTACTATCTGATAATGGGGGGGAATTTGTTAAGAAATAATTTTATGCATATTTATCTAAACGTGGTATTCAACATCAAAAGATTGTTCCTTACACCCCTCAACAAAACGGTATTTTTGAATGGAAAAATAGAACTTTAGTTGAAATGGCTAGATGTATGCTTTATTCTAAAGGACTGCATAAGAAATTTTGGGTTGAAGCCATCTGTTGTGCTAATTTTATTTTAAATATAGTTCCTACTAAAGTTGTTAACCATGTTACCCTGAGGAAAAATGGAATGGATGTAAACCGGATATTAGTAATTTTAAGGTGTTTGGTTGTGAATGTTGGGCTCATATTCCTAATGAAAAAAAGGAAAAGTTAGAACCCAAATCTCACAAGTGTATCTTCATTGTTTATGATGAGAATTCCAAGGCTTACAAATTATTTGATCCTTCTAATCAAAGTGTCATAATCAGAAGGGATGTTCAATTTCTTGAAGTCTCTTCCCCGCCCGAGTCTATAGAAACTCATGTTACCCTGAATTTACCAATACCATCTATTACTCCTATTCATGTTACTCCTTCCAGTTATGTGCCTCTTATTGATCCTGATTCTTCCTCTCCCTCAAGTATTCCACCTAAAACTCATGAAGCTCCTGAAGTGACTCATGTTCCTTATATTCTTCCTGTTTGGGCTTGGAAAACCCTTGAATCTACAGGTAGTGAGGTCGAAAATTCTTCCGAAACTAGTCAAAATAGATCTAACTTTGCTCTTATGAAAAAATTTTGGCCACAGATGATCCTCATAATTATGCTCAAGTTAAGGGTAATCCTCATTGGGAACAAGCTATGTCTACTGAATATGACTCTCTTTTGAGAAATAAGACTTGGTGTCTTGTTCCTCTTCCTTTACGAAATAATTTAGTTGGTTGTAAATGGGTTTATAAAACTAAGTTCACTGCATAAGGATAGATCGAAAAGTATAAAGCTAGATTAGTTGCCAAAGGATTTAATCAACTTGAAGGTATTGATTATAATGAAAATTTTTCTCCTGTTGCTAAAATGAACACAATAACAACCATTTTATCACTTACTGCATCTTTTAAGTGGGAAATTCATCAAATGGATGTTAAAAGTGCATTTTTAAATGGTGATCTTATTGAAGAAATTTATATGCAACAACCTCCTGGTTTTATTTCTACTGAATCCTCAATTTTAGTATGAAAATTACACAAATCCTTATATTGTCTCAAACAAGCCTCTAGGGTTTGGTATGATAAAATTGATGCATATTTCTTGAATAATGGTTTCAAGCGTTGTATATCTGATCCAAATCTATATGTTAAGAACTTTGGTGATAATGTCCTCATTATTTTTTTAGATGTGGATGATCTAATTATCACTGGAAGCCAGCTTGTATTAATTAAAGATATGAACATTTCTCTTCAGAAGCAGTTTGAGATGATAGATCTCGGTACATTGCACTATTTCTTGGGTCTTCAGATTTGGCATATGGCTGATGGTATTTTTCTCTCTCAGCCTAAGTATGTGACAGATCTATTAGCTCATTTCCATATGAGTAACTTTAAACCTGCTCCTACACCATTTCAATCCAGTGTAAAGCTAACTATTGAGTGTACCACTCCACCGGTTGATGCTACTCTTTATCGTCAGATCGTTGGAAGTTTAATATATTTAACTCACGATAGACCAGATCTCTCTTTTTCTGTTAGTATGATTTCTCAGTTCATGTAGCAACCTCAAGAAAGTCATTGGCAGGCATCTAAGATAATTTTGCGATATTTACAGGGGGAATTGCATTATGGTGTATTTTATTCAAGAAGTGCTACAATTTTACTCTCTAGTTATACAAATTCTAATTGGTCAAGTGACAATTCTGATCGACAGGCAACTGCTGGTTACATATTTCAACATGGTTCAGGTCCAATCTCTTGTCCAACAAGAAGTTGAAGACTCTTTCTTTATCTTCATTTGAAGCAGAGTATAGAGCATCCAAAGAAGTTTTTTGGTTACCACATGTTCTTACCGAGCTTGGTCTAGTTCCAAAATCGTCAACCGTGTTGAAATGTGACAATCATGGTGCAATCTAGCTTGCGTACAATCTGATATATCACTCCAAAACGAAGCATATCAACCTTGATTCTCATTATATTCGAGGTCTCATCGCCGATGTTATTATTTATCTGGAGTATTTTCCTACCGAGCAATAGGCCACCGATATCTTCACCAAATCCTTGACAAAAGAGAAGTATGTGTATCTTCGTTCTTTACTTGGGATGGGGGAAGTTTTCATCAAGGGGGAGTAGTAATGACTCCTTCCTTCCTTAGTGTTAGGTAGTGTTAGGATAGGCCCTTCAACACACATTTCATTAAATTTGGAATTATACACTCGATCTAGAATGTGGAACTTTAACTATATTGAGTTTTTGAAAATGAGGAATTAGAAACTCTGTTAGTTCACTACAAGTTATAGCTTTAATTAGATTAATTCCTTCCTTTTTCTATTTTCTTAATTTTCAATCTATTTGTTTGTGGGCCATATCTAATGTTATATTGAGTCTTCGTAATAGAATTTTTCCAAATTTAATGAAATGTGTGTTCGTCTCCCAACCATTATTAAGCGAGAGTGTTGGAATATATTATATTCCTTGGAAGGTAATAATGTCTTTGTATTATGTCAGAAGTTGAATACAATAGTATGTAAAAGAGTAACACATTATATCCCGTATTCATTATGGCATAGTATACTCTTGTACCCATTTATTATATACAGAGGTGTTCTTTTAGAGAATTATATTATCGCACATTTAATATGTGAGATTAATTCCTCCACATCTCTGGGTATATAATAATGTTGTCACTCCTAGTGACAGCCTTGAGTTGAAAAATACCAGTGCCCATGACATCTTAAAATTAGGGGTTAAATGTAGACAATTTCCAGGGTGCCTTTGACAGAATATGGATAAAGAGATTAATGGTTTTGGTGGTTTAGGAATGATGAAGACCTTGGAGTCTGATTCATGTGAATTACCCTATACTGCAAGAGGGTGGCTCAGGAGGCTGTATAGCTTGGTGGCTATTAGCTTGGGCCAAGTATGAAACAATGAGCAGAGGCTTTCAAAATTTGCAGAGGTGTTGAGAATGAACGGAGGAGGAGGAACCATGAGAGACAGGCTTAAAAGTCTTAAGAATCTGTCTCCCATGAACTCAGAAGAAGTGGATGCAAGTGAAATATGACCAACAACAAAGATTCATGGAGTGTAAATTAAGGGAGCACAGAAAATTCAACACATGAGCGTTATACATACATGAATTCATGGATAAAACTGCATACCACCGGCAAATACATTACACGAATCATCAAAGCAGCAGAACATTGAAAGATGATTATACATAAACAGGATATTACTAATAAACAAAAGAATACAGATAAATACTACTCATTGTTCCATCTGGAATCCAAATAAACAACGCTTCATATCATATTATATTCAAAACAACTCTAAAAAATATGTATCTCAGAGCATAAAGAGCATAGTCACATAGAACTACAGCAAAACTTCTCCAAAATTCAGAAAATTTGTTTCATCTCTGAACTCACTGTATATAGAGTTCCTCTAAGGGTTTACGATCGAATAAAATTCCCATGATCGACCAACACATGTAAAATCAAAATATCCTAACTAAATTACAGAGCGTGCATCAAGAAATCACTCCTGTAATCAGAAAATCAAAACAGAATCGGGTGAAATCGAGATTTTACTAGTAGAACATCACAATAAAACACTAAAAATAAACTTCATAGTTGGCCATGGAGGCCAAATTCTAGAATCTTCAAAATGGGGAAACGAGGAATGGTCATGAACAGGTGGGCAATCTGACTTCCATCACTTGTTTCCACTTGCCGTTGAAATCCTCCACTCCCTTGTTCTTATGATTTCCACTAACTGTTATGGAACAACCAGTCATGTTGTGTGTGCCTCACTCTTTGATAGAGAGTTCTTAGGCGATTGAATAAACCATAATTAAAATTGTTCCACCCAACAACCCATGATGTGCTTAACCTGAAAAACTGGAGATCGGGCTTCAGAAGGGGGCCTTTGGCATTAACACACAGCGGGACGGTTTAACACTAAAAAGGACGAGACAAAGGTCATGGAATGGCTATTGACGATGTGGCAGGGAGGTGGGGCTAAAATTCATATCACAGATCACAATTGGGAGCATCCGGGATCAGGACGGGAAGTAAGAATGAAATAATTTGATGTGTGATGTGCGATGGCAGAAAGGTGATGTGGAAGGATGGAGGTGGGGCCCGCTCGCAGATTGCAATTGGAAAGGTTTTGTGATAAGAAGTGGAGGGTAAATGTTATGATTTATGATGGGGGGAGTGCTGTGAGTGGAAGGTGACATGGCAAATGGAGGTGGGGCCACCCATGCATCACAAATCGCAAGGTTTATATATGAGCTATGAAGGGTAAAATTTAAGATTTGTGATGGGAAAAGTGTGATGAGCAGAGGAGTGATGCGATGAGACGGAGGTGGGGTTGCCTACACATCGCAAATCGCAAGGTTTGTATATGAGCGAAAGAGGGTAAATGGTATGATATGCGATGCGCGTTTGCTACGAGTAGAGAGGTTGGTGATGTGAAAAGGTGAATGGTAAGATTTCTTTCTTCTTTTGACTATAGGGTGTCCACCCGACCCGCGCTTGAACTGATTGGCATTCACTTTAGCCCTTCCCTCTCTTCATTTGCTTAGCTCCTCATGTTTCCTTATCTGTTCATGAAAAACACAAGCCAACATTGGCTCCATTGGGGACGATGCACTCGTTTGAGTGTGTCAAGAACTTGCAGACCACTTTCTTGTGTTCTTCTTAATGTGCCTAGGATCATCGTTAGAACCATTTTCAAGAAGCTTTAACCAAAAACAAAATAGGAATTCATGCAGAAATAACAAAACAACATATATACACTTTGAGGATATGTAAAATGGGCCATCATGGCCCGCTATCAGTGCTGGAAGTAAGACTTGAGAAATTGTCCATTGGCAGGCATATCGAGTGTGTCTCCTTCCAAATTCTCCAGTGCAAAAGTATTGTTGTCGTTGACTTCTGCCACCTTGAATGGACCAAACCAGAGCAGGGCGAGCTTCCCATGTTTCCCTTTGTTGGACCTCCTGACATCCGATCGCAACACCAAATCCCCTACTTGGATTTCCTTGTCTTTAGCTCTTTGATCAAATAAGCCTTTCATATTTCCTTGGTACTTTGCTAGTCTGAGGCTTACATGTTCCCGTGTTTCACTAAGCTCGACCAATTGGTTCATTCTTCTTAGAAGGTTGTTTGGCTCTTCCTCACTCTCTTGTAAGAATCGGGCCATGGGTAATGCGAGCTGAATAGGGAAGGCTACTGCTCAGTCGTACACCAGCTCATAAGGGGATTTCCTTGTGGATATTTTAGTGGTGATGTGATTCGCCTAGAGTGAAAACTTGAGCTAGGAATCCCAGTTCTTTTGGTTTTTGTTGATGGTCTTCTTCAATATCCTCACCAGTGTCTTGTTAGATGACTCTTCCATCCCGTTCCCTGTGGGTAATATGTAGTGGAGTGCCCCATAATGATATTATAGTGCTAACAAAATCTCACGAACTTAGCCAATTTGAAAGCCTGGGCATTATCGAAGATATTTTTAGCAAGGCATCCAAACCTAGCTATTATGTTCTCCTCTAGGGACTTGATCACTACCCCATATGTGGCATTCCTTGTAGGCACGGCCGCAACCCACTTAGTGAAGTAATCCATGGCAGTGAGGATCCATCGATTCTGGTTGCTAGAAGTCTGGTGAATCTCTCTTATAAAGTCAATTCCCCATTGTTTGAAGGACTCTTCAACATGGACTGGGATCAATGGGAGAAGTGCAAACCTTTGCTTTTCGGTGAATGTCTGACACTTTCACAGGCTCAGACGTGAGCATGTACATCACCAAATAGCTTTGGCCAAAAGAAGCCTGCTCTTAGGATCTTATGAGCACTGGATCGCCAAATGTAACGCCCACCACATATTCCTTTGTGGAACTCTGTCATCACTTCGTCAACCTCCTGCTCTATTATACATAGTATTAAAATCCCAGCCGGTTCCTTCTGATACAGTCACTCATTTTCCACAATATACTTTTTAGATCCTAACCTCTAAGTGCGATACTTGGTCTTATCATAGTTAGGGGGACACCTCAGGGTTAAAAGGTATTCCAGTATATATTTATACCATAAGGATAGTAGGTACTTTACATGTGTATTTTGCGTGGAATATTCTATGCCCTGATTATACCTATATTCTCCTGTGCTTCTCCTCTTGTCATAGAAAGATTTATCCCCAGAGCTTGACAGTTGGATTAAGATAGATTTTTTCCAGCCCTTGGCCTTTAATGAGTTTGGTAGGCTTTATCTCCATCTCGTATTCCTGAATCTTGGCTATTATTTTTCCCCTTTTTCCTTCACTATCACCTTGCACCAGAATATCCTTCAACGATGTTGTGGGAACGTAGGCAGTTATGGAATATTGTAACACATACACCCGAAATGCCTTTAGATATTTGACCAGAGTGTACGCTTTCTTTTCCAGGATATTATATTTCAATTCGGCATCTCGTAGGACCTGGCTAAAGAATGCAATAGGTTTTTCATGCCCTTCATCATTCTTTTGTAGCAGCACTGCAAATATTGTATGAGGAGAGGCGAAAGAGAAAATCATGAAGGGCTTCCCACAATGTGGACCCACCAGCACTGGAGCTTCTGCAAAATCCTGCTTGATTCTGTTGAAAGAATCCCTCAACTGAGGAGTCCATTTCACTTCGTTATTATTTTTTATGATTTCGGTGATGCTTCAGATGATCTCGGCATAATTTGGTATGAATCTTCTTAAGAAATTTATTATTCCCAGGAATACTTGTACTTTTTTTGTTTCTTGGTAGAGAAATTTCGTTTATCACCTCCACCCATTTCAGGTCAATCTTCACTCCATCCTTGATTACTATATGCCCTAGCAACTTTCCTTCTTCTTGGGAAAACATGGATTTTTGAGGGTTCAGTGACAGTCCATACCTGTGGCATTTGTCGAAGGTTCGTGAAATATGCTCTATGTGTTCAACGTCATTCTTCGAGAAGACGATGGTGTCGTCCAGATAAATCATCACAAACATATCCTGTTCTCCTATGAAAGCAATGTCCATTGCGGGCTGGAACGTGGCATTGACGTTGATTATACTGAAGGGCATCCGAGTGTACATGAAGGTTCCCCAAGGCATGGTGAACGGTGTCTTCTTTTGGTCTTCAGGGAGAACTGCCACTTGGTTATATCCCGAGAAATCATCCATCATGGACATGCAGGAAGATCCCACTATCTTTTTCAAGATGTGGTCCATCTTCGGAAGGGGGTAATTATATTTGAGTGAGGCTCTGTTTATATTTTGGAAGTCTATGCAGAGTTTGATTTTGTCATTTTTCTTCCTCACCAGAACTAGGTTGGCTACCCATTCTTAATACCTTAGAGGGAAAATGATCTTTGCCCCCAACAATTTCTTTATCTCTTTTTCGATAGCTAGAAGGAGGAGAGGATTGACCTGCCTCAGCTTCTTCTTATGAGGCTTAGCATCCCCTTTGAGTGGTATCTTGTGTTGTATGATGTCAATTTCAAAATTCTTCAGATTCTGGTATGACCAGGTGAAAACATATTTATATGATTGAAACAGCCTGAGGTACTGATCTTGGTATTCTTCGGGGACCCCTTTGATTGCTTCACCACCTTCATATCTTCCTTTGCCCTAATATTCACATCCCTAATAGGCTCATCGAGGGTCATTTTTTTGGGGTTCACCGGGATATCGTTTCTGTCAAATAGTCTCTCCAATGGCACGAGACCTCTGGGAATGACATTTCCTTTTAATTGCAAAACACAGTGCCTAACCAGTGTCTCTTCCCATCTGGTTTTTGGCTCTTCACTGTCATCCTTGGTGACTGAGTCGATCACCAAATTTGAGAACTCCCCCACCATTTCCATAAAACGTTTTCCCTGCTCTTCGTCCTCGAAGACTTTCCAATGCTTTACATTGTTCGGAACGGAGGGGCGATATCGCACTTCAACCTCATATCTAAGCAAGGGATTATATGGGGGGCGAAAATTACTAGTGAGTCAGCCATTATTTTACTATCCCTGAGCATGAATTGAATCTTAAAAGTAGAGAAGAATTTCTCAACCAAATCCCATACCTCGTTCCCGTAAGCTCTGAGTTGCGGGTGTTTGGTTTGGCATTGGCTCCTGACTTGCCTCACTACTAGCTCTAAATCTCCAAACACTTTGAGGTTCTGTATGTTCATGTTTCATGCTGTGTGTAATCCCAATAGCAGGGCTTCATATTCAGCCACATTGTTTGTGGCTTAAAATTTCAGCTTAAAGGAGAGGGGAACTAAGAAACCTTTTGGTGATATCAAGAGTACCTTGGCCCCGTTTCCTTCTCATGAATAAGCCCCATCAAACTGCAAGGTCCAAATTTTGTTTTCCATTATTCTTATGGGATTTTTCTATATTAGAGGGTAGAACTTCATTTCTTGCGGGAAATTTTCATCCTCCTCTAGCATAAGATAAGAGAATCACCATCCTTTCCATACATCGGAGAATTTTTCGAACCATCGGATTTGGTGACCATCTTCATAAACCTGGATTCACAGTATAATCTTCTTTCCTCCCCACCGAACACTGGAATAGTGGTGTAGGTGATGTCAATCTTTATTGATCCTCCAATATTGGAACCCCAGGATCTTGACAGCAACATTCCAAACCGAGCTGGGATATCAGCTACAACAATGTCCATTACCACACTTTTGGCCGGAATCTGGGCTAAGTTTACTACCAAATCTTTTATCATACCCAAGCACTTCACCTTCTTGGAATCAAAAGAATACAGGTCTTTATAAGGCATTTTAATCTACAACCCCAAATTCTCCATGACCAACAAAGGCATCAGTTTATGTGAAGCACCGGAATCAAGCATGCAATTGTGCAACAGTAGGTCATGTATCACTAGATTCACATAGAACGAGGGAGTGGTTGAATCTCATTCTTCTACATGAGGTCCAAAAACTACCATGGGTTGTTATTCTTGGAGGTTGTGGCTATCAGGAAGTGGGTATACATCATGGGGTTGCATCAATTGAGATACCTGAGCTTTATATGAAGGTTGTTTCAGGAGCTCAATTAGGGGGACTGGGATCTTGACCTTCTCTAATTATGTATGGAGATTAAAGGATGTGGGCCCTTTTTCTACAATTTCTTCCTCGAACCGTTCTTTAGGAGGTTCAGTCAGGTCCAAGGGTACAAATGGGGATTTCTCATTTTTGGGAGGATCAGAGCCTTGTTTTGTGGAAGTGGATGCAACAAATTTATGAGGGGATGACTCTTCTAATGGATTTTTCCCTTATTGGAAAAAATATGAGGGGTTTGTTCTCTTGATATTGACTCTTCATTTTGTTCTTGCACTCGAGTTATTTTCCTAGAGGACCTAAGATCATACTTCTTGTGGAGTTGAGCCTGCATGAAATCCACGAAATGCCTGTAGTATTTTTCAATATTTCGGTCTTCTGAATAGACTTCCTTCACTTTTTGCTCCCCTTGCAGGGTGAGTTGACCCTCCTCATCATCGGAGTAAGTGAGTAATTTATTCTCTTGGTTGTTTGTGACTTCCTTGGGTCGTATTTCCAACTCTCCTTCCAAGTATAGAGGAGGTTGGATGTGATCTTTTTGCTCCTTCCTTTCCCCCTACAAAAAAATAGAGGGGGCTTCCGATACTGGGGGTTAAATCCATGGTTAGGAATCATTTGGTTAGAACGAGGAGGGGAATTATTGGCCTCCAAATCAATCTTAACCAACTTATTTGAGAGGTTCTTGATCAGCTTATTCATTTCTTCAATTTTGTACTCCCGTGATTCCCACTCCTGATTAGAAGTAGAAGCCTCCTCCCTGTTCTTTCTTCTCGCTTCACACTCTGTCTTCCCCTTGAATTTACCATTAGAAACAAAGTTTTCTTCTACATGCAACGCATCAGTCTGGATCTGATCCAGAGATGTGGATTTTCTTTCTTTTAGGGTGAACCCAAACTCTCGTTCGAAAGCTCCTACAAAGACCACCTTAGTAGCTGCTTGTGGAGGATTTATCTCAATAGGGAGATTATTATATAGCTTATTGAACCTCTTGATGAATTCTATTACAATCTCATTTTATCTCTTTTTAAGAGCATTGAACTCTGTGAGAACTTATTTATGATCCATCTTTTCTCCCCATTTTAGTGTGAAGAAATTCTCCATTTCTTCCCATGTGGTGATCGTGTTATCGGCTAGAGACTTGAACCAATTCCGAGATTCTCCATCCAAGGATTGAAAAAAAAGCCTTAACACCACATATAAGTGCTCTACATTCACATTTTTAGCAAAGGCATAGAATTTTTCAATATGTCTCTGCGTCGAAGTATTATCTTCCATGGTGAACCGAGGTAGCAACTTTAGATAATCTTGTGGCATATCATTTAATACTTGGGGTAGAGCTAATGGATCATACTTATTCAGGAGGAAGCCAGGAAAAACCATGAGGGATGGTGGTGGTAAGTTATGAGGATGAAGTGGTTGCAGTATAACAGGTATATGCTGAGTACAGGTTTGGATATTTATCTGTAAGGAGCTTTGGAGTGCTACAACTTATTTAACTTCTTCAGCTTCAGGAGTAGGGTGCAAGGGAGGTAGAGAAGTATCCGCGGATTCGAATTTTATTTTATGGCTGAACTAGCTAAAGCATAGGTTTATAGAGGATACTCAAGTACATGGGCTGTGGAGCCAGGGCCATAGATGTCAGCTTTCTACAATGAGGAAGGTGAATATTCTAGAGAAAATGAGGGTAGGTCAGCCTGGCTGGGTTTCTTCTCCTTCCATATTCTCTTAAATATGATCTTTTCGAGATCAGATACAGAAGGGGTTCTTTTCTGGGAAGTATATGATCGAGTGTGAGGCCTTGTGTAAGCTAGGATTACTACTGATTTGAACTTTGATAATAGTGGAGTCGCCAAGGTGAGGGCTATGCAACTCTCAACCCTTGTGCTCGCCTAATTGAAGGGTGAAGATAATGTCGTATCCTAGGGAAAATATTTCTTCATTCATATAATGGTGAAGATAATGGTGCTAGGAAGATTTTATCGCTCCTAGAGACATCGTTGAGTTGCAAAATACCAGTGCCTAGGAAATCTTAAAATCAGAGGTTAAATGTAGACAATTTATAGGGTGCTTCTGAAAGAATATGGATAAAGAGATTAATGGTTTTTGTGGTTCACGAATGATGAAGACCTTGGAGAATGATTCATGTGAATTACTCTATACTGCGAGAGGGATCAGGAGGTTGTATAGGTATGTGTCAATTCAAGTGGGCCAATATGAAACAATGAACAGAGGCTTTCAAAATATGCAAAGGTGTTGAGAAGGAATGGAGGAGGAGGAACCCACGAGAGACAGGCTTAAAAGTATTAAGAATATGTCTCCCATGAACTCAGAGAAGTGGATGCATGTGAAATATGACCAATAATAGATATTCGTGGAGCGCAAATTAAGGGAGCACAACAAATTCAACACATGAGCGTTATACATACATGAATTCATGGATAAAACTACATACCATCGACAACTACACTACACGAATCATCAAAGAAACATAACATTGAAAGATGATTATACATAAATAGGAGATTACTGGTAAAAAAAATAATACAGATACATACTACTCATTGCTCCATCTGGAATCCAAATAAATAGTGTTGTATATCAGATTATATTCAAAACAACTCTCCAAAATATGTATCTCAGAGCATAAAGAGCACAGACGAACAAAACTACAGCAAAGCTTCTCCAAAATTCAAACCTTTGTTTCATCTCTGAACTCTCTATATATAGAGTTCCTCTAAGGGTTTATGATCGAATCAAATTCCCATGATTGACCCACACATGTAAAATCAAAATATCCTAACTAACTTACAGAGCGTGCATCAATAAATCACTCTTGTAATCAGAAAATAAAAACAGAATCAGGTGAAATCGATATTTCACCAGCAGAACATCACAATCAAATAGTAAAAAGAAACTGCATAGTTGGCCACGGAGGCCGAATTCCAGAATCTTCAAAATGGGGCAACGACGAATGTCCATGAACAAGTGAGCAGTCTAACTTCCATCACTTGATTCCACCTGTTGTTGAAAGCCTCCACTCCCTTGTTCTTATGAGTTCCACTAGCTGTTACAGAACGAACAGTCATGATGCCTGTGCCTCACTCTTTGACAGTGATTTCTTGGGAGATTGAATAAACCATAACTGCGTGTGTTCCACCCAAAAACCCATGATGTTCTTAACTTTCAAAACTAGAGACCGGTATTTAGAATGGGGCCTGTGGCATTAACACACAGTGGAATGGTTTAACACTAAAAAATATGGGACAAAGGCCGTGGAAGGGTTATTGATGACGTGGCAAGGAGGTGCCACCGAAATTCATATCGTAAATCGCAATCGGGAGTTTCGGGGATCAGAACAGGAAGTAAGAACAAAATAATGTGAAGTGTGATGTGCGACGACGGAAAGGTGATGTGAAAGGATGGAGGTGGGGCTCGCCTGCAAATCACAATCAGAAATGTTTCATGATAAGAAGTGGAGGTTAAATGTTATGATTTGCGGTGGGTGGAGTGCGGTGAGTAGAAGGTGACATGGTAGACGGAGGTGGGGCCGCCTGCGCATCGCAACTTGCAAAGTTTACATATGAGCAGCGAAGGGTAAACATTTAATATTTGCAATGGGTGAAGTATGATGAGTGGAGGAGTGATGCAGCAGGACGGAGGTGGGGCCATCCTCACATAAAAAATCTCAAGGTTTATATATGAGCGACGGAGGGTAAATGGTATGATATGCGATGTGCGATTTGCAATGAGCAGAGAGGTTGGTGATGTGAAAAGGTGAATCGTAATATTTCTTTATTATTTTAACTACAGGGTGTCTGCTCGACCCCCGCTTGAACTGATTGGCCTTCACTTTAGCCCTTCCTGCTCTTCGTTTGCTTAGTTCCTCGCGTTTCCTCATCCATTAACGAAAAACACAAGCCAACAAGGTTAAGGGAGCCTTTTCTATTACTATCACATCTCATCTTGTGCTCATATTTTTATTTGTATTGGGTTATTTGTAGTTACTCTCTTTGTACGATTGCGGGATATTTCTGGAGATAATAGAAGACAACCTTCCCGTGGACATAGCCCAATTGGGTGAACCACGTATATCTGTTGTATTTTTTTTCCTTGTTCTCTTTCTGTTTTTATTTATATGTTGATATGTTTGTTTCTTAGATAGATAGCTAGTTTAGTAGATCTAATATTCTCACATTCTAAACAGGTTTTACAGGTGATACAGTGAGATTAGTCGTGCACACTTATTCAAGAATGTTTTGACCACAAAGCATACTTTTATCCTTCTTTTTTGAGTTTTGATAAAAATGAAAAAGGATTTGAAGCGCACATTTATGTATTTTTCGAGCTTCTATAATTGCAAAAAAGGAACCCCCTGGAGTCTTCTTTTAACTCTTTTTTATTGTCGAGCACTTGTATTTTAAAGCTCGTAAAATTAAATGAAATGAAATTTACTTAGTATAAGTTTAGCCCTTTTCTGGGCTGAGATATATTATTTACAAAAAAGGAAAACCTTATTCGAACATGGCTAAGAGGTTTTCTCAGGTATCATTTTACACTTTTTCGGACCTGAGCGAAAAATTTACAAAAAAAAACTCATGGAGTTTTCTTTTTGTCCTCCTTTTAAAACTCTCTAAATATGAAAAAAGGACTAGGTTTTCACAGTCATTAGACTCGTTAAAACATAAATTTGCAACGGACTTGTCGGTCATGGCAATATCGAGTTTCATTTATCACTAGACTTGTTAAATTATTAAATAGCAGTGGATTCACCCGAAGGGTTGAATTATAGATCAAGCATATGTTACCCTCCTCAATATTGTTAAAAAATAAAGAGGTACTGGTCCTCAAGTGACTGGGGAAAAATTGGGAAAAACAACATAACACTTTATGGTAGCAAGTCGCTCTTGAACATGACACTTTCACAACATCATCATGACTTTTGGGTTGGGTAATATTCTTAATGGTTCATCATACCTATGGTTCATCATATCATCACTTCAGTTTTGGGTCAATGATTCCAACTCATTTCAATGTTGCTGATATGTTCAAGAGAAGTCATCCAGTAAATTTTCATCCTTCTGCAATACTCATAAACCTACATTTTCATGACAGTCATCCCTAAATATTGCTATATCAAGTCACATTTTGTCTTTCAAATCATTAGCCCTATTTCACGATAAATTTGCTTCATTTCGACATCATCTCATCATCCAGGAAGTTTACTTAGAAACATCTTCCATTACCCCGAGGCTTGCTACATCATCGGTAGGTTTCTCGCTTTCGGACCTTTGAACGAAAGAATTTGTTTGGCATTCAACATCAAATAATCTATTCACACATTGAAAATTGTACTACAGTACCTTGAGAACCATTAAAATCAATGGTGTTTTTCTCGCGTTTGTTAACAACTCACATCAATGGTTGGTAATCAAACGATGTCTTCCCATGTTCAACTTAAAATCATATATTCACATGGTTATAATTGTACCTCAACGATTGAGGGAACGAGATAAGAAGACCATGGATCTAGTTTCATCCATCTGGGCTGTGATTTTAGGATTTTTGTACACATCATCTGTATGATGGATTTACATACCGATCATCATCCGAACATGGTCCTATATATATAGTCATGTATATATTTGGAAACATTCTGATGTAGATGAATTTCACAATTATGTACATGTTATGATAGTTTTGTGCTGATCATGGGTATGCGTCCCTCAAAAATTCGTGATCAAGATGAAAATATCATGATGTAATGCATTGCAAGTTTGATGCAGGTCACAGTTCTCTTTAGTTCCTACTCATCACATCGTAAAGCATCTCATCCAAATAATATTATTATTTTGACTTCATACTTTAGGGGGCAGCTGTTATAGGTCAATTTGGGCATCATCCTCCAAGACCTGGTCAAACTGGACATCATCCCCAGGACCAATGTATAGGGTCTATCATCCCCTTATATTTTAGTTGTTATATGCCCTAAGTGAAGAAAATACATTTATGGCTTCAATTGTGAGATTTCCAAGGTTTGAATTATATATTATATGACCCACTGACTCACCAATGCTCCTCTATAAGGGAATAACTATGTTTCAGTGCCAATACCTCCATGTAAAGGTGCACTGCAATGCACTTCCCGACACTAAAGGTTGTGTTGGTCACCTGGGAGCAGAATTGTCATTGTTCTGGAAATCTCCACATGGTCAGTGCCTTCTAGAAGAGTCCATAGGTGTCGTAATTTGAATCCAAGTGTCCATCTAACACCTCTGAACTTGGAAACATTTATTTCCTATTATTAGAAAGCCATTCATTGAGAAACTACCATCAGTTTCCCTATAAATTGAGCACTCATCTAAGTGCTAGGGAGGAAGAATTTTGTCCAAATTTATGTTGTTGGGTTCTCATTTGATAAGAGAGTGGAAGTACTTATATGATGCTAATATGATGTTGGATGTGATGAGGTTGGAATGAAGTTGGAGTAGGTTGACAAAAAATCGATCCATTGGTTGTAATCTTCTCCTCCTACTCTTTAATAAAGATATTTGTTCATTTTCCCATACATATTTCCATATCTCGTGAAATGTATTCTTGATGATGTATGTATTTCAAATCTAAACTGTTTGATTTGATTAAGATAAGTAGATACTTGTATATTGTATGTTGTTTGTTGTTCTCCATTATTGTTTCAGGAATTGATCTAGAAACTTGAGTTGGATTGAAAGTGATGGCAACAACGACAGAAGGAGAAGGAGATCGAAAGAAACACAACTAGTCTCTTTCTCATTTCAATATATCTGCTTGTTTTAGAGAAAATAGTAGTTGTATTTCTTCTGTTGTTTTGAGTGAAGGAACACCACACTCAGGAAATTTAGTTTATCCGTAGAGTAAAATTTCGTATAACAATGACTTGTCTTGATGCGATGGAAAAATATATGTAGCAGTATGGTTAGTAATTTGATATAGAATAATTACATAGACTTGACAAGTTGGATTTTATTGTAACTTGACAACATAGGTTTGACCCAACAATTACAAGGAAAATATTGTGATGTTGACTTAACTTATTGTATAGATAGAGTTAATAGTGACCTAAATCTGACATAGAGACTTGAACATATGACAAGACAGTGATACTTATGACAATAGTAATTATGACCTGACATATTGTGTAAATTAATCTTATTATAGGTATAATTCATTGATATAGTAATGAAGACTTGATAGATTGACACTTGGATTGGACAGTAGACTTGACAGTGGGTTAACACTTTGACTTTGAATTGACATAAGTTGTGATGACCTAGGAATTTGTATTAGGTGTATTATAGTGATGACCTATAGGGTGTACGGTATTAATGACATACATAACCATAACCTTATAGGGTAATAGGTCTTTGAGGACATTATCACCTTGTAGTTCATCTTATTGACGAAAAATATGGATAGCAGTGTTTGACTAGTGATCAACAATAAGACATATGTTAGTATCTCTTTATGGGAAATGTTTGAGATAATTGGATTAGGTCATAGGAATGACCTAAGACATCTTATGGTATGTAATTATCAAACATTTGGGTTCAACATTTGCAACATTATAGGGTGGTTGATTCAATGATGTTGGTGGCCAAAATGTGAGCACAAGATGCTAATATATTCATGTGTAGTGCACTGATTTAGTAGAAGTGTACAATGACCTATGTCAGAAGTTACATGTAACGATGTGCAGTGGTCTCAATTTTTACAGTGATGAGCAGTGGTTATCTTGTGAAATTGTAAGTTGATTTGGCAGCAGGGTTTGATGTATAGTGCAGTGATCAGTTTGGGTAACATAGTGTGTTTATTTTTTTGGATTGTTTTGTCCAGTGATCAGTGGCTATCAAAATTTGATAGGTTATACAGTACAAAAATACCTTCTATTTAGATATATTATATTGGTCCATATGACAATGGGATCCAATATTAAAATTGTGAAATGTGGTTTTTCGACTCTTCCGAGTGATTGGAGTCATCTTTAGGTTGTGGCCTGAGAACATTTCAGGGTGATAGGGTGGTGTTATGGCAGGTCATTTCCTTCACAAGGTGTTGGGGCCACCTTTTAGTTGGTGTCGATAAATCACATGGCGTCGGAGCTTACTTTCGGTTAGGGATGATAAAATACAGGGAGACAAAGAATCCATTCAACAATAGCTGGTAAATAGACTTTTGGGGAACTCGTCAGGTTGTGGCCTAACTTACAGGGCATTGGGGTTTCCTTCTAGTTGCAAAAAATTATTAGGTTGTAGTAGCGTCCTATCGGTTGTAGCCTATAAATAAGGGGGGTTAGAGCCTCCTTTATTTGTAGTTGAAAATTTTATGTAATTATTTTCTTTTAAAAGGGAGAAGATAATTACTTAGAAGTGTTTAGTGTTTTTTGACCCAGAGGGGGTTTTCCACCTAAAAATATTTTGTCTATTGTCCCTATTTTTATACATTGTTGATCCAGGTGGATATTGGTCTCCACCTGCCTATTACACCTAGACCTCTAGTCAGTTTCATTAGTTTCCTTGTTTATAGTGGAAAATATTTTAGTACTTAGAGATATCTTTCCAACTAGGTATCGTACACACCAAACAGAGATAATATGACCAAGTTATGACCTCAGGAAGTTGGCTTCCCAACTAAGCCCAATGAGGCCCACAAACTCTTGGCATTCCATCTCCTTGGGTTAGGGTTTTGGTTGTTTAGGCTTTTCCCTTGTCGTTCAATAATAAAAAGGCCCTTGAGCCTCATTATAACACAGTTCAGAGGCATGTAGCTGCCACATATCTTCTCAAATATAAGATACCATCACCCGAGCTAGTTTATTTCCATTTTGTTTGTAAGAATATTTCAATTGTTTGATATTAATGAAATGAAGTTTTATTTATGATGCATCTCTATGTTAATTATGTTTATATCAACATTTTATTATGTTCCTGCATAAGTTCGAATTAGTGCTATCAGAGTTATCTTCTCTTTCTCCGTTTTTCTTTGCATGTCCCCAACGAGATCAGGGTAGAAGGAGTTAGGGATTGATCTGATTGAACCTTTGCAAGCTCATCCTCGCAAGCCTCGATGACCTCCCACAATGGAATAAAATAAATATGAGGGAGTAGGAGATCCTTTTAAAATATTTCTCAAAGAGGCCCTTGAGAAACAAAGGAACGCAATCATGGATAAATTTTCCCAAATCCTTCAACGACTACCCATAGGTGACGCATATGCATCCAACAGCCACTCTGGAGGCACCACACCTTTTAAGGTACAAGTTAATTTTGACATTGTCATATTTTAAGGCCAGAGAGATGCAGACATCGTAGATAGATGGTTAAATATGTTGGAATGATATTTTTCAGTTCATGGCTTTTCCAATAGGGAAAATATTAATTTTTCACTCCTCAAGGATGCCCCCCATGTAAAGGAATGGTGGGAAACCTACTGTGAGAAAAAGGATGAGAGGGAATCTTCACTATTTTTAGTTGCACCCACTTGTAATTATTTCTGAGACACCATCAAGGAACAATATTACCTTTTCAGAAGCTATGAAGGTAAATACATGCAGGGAAGGGACCAAGATGTGTTGGAGTTCACAAATGGTTCTCATGCCCTTCGCAACAAGTTGGGTATTAAGGATTTTGAGTGGAATTTGGTACTCAAGTACCGCAATTGTTTACATCATTACATCCAGGATGAAAGGGAGTTCCTAGACATCTCCTCGTCCGGTGTCACCTATTGATATCTTGTCAAGATCGAGAAGAAGTTTAAGTAGAAGAAGAAATACTTTGGATCTACGAATCCTAATCAAGGGAAAGGCACCCTCAAACCGTAGAACAAAGGACTAAGCTAAAGTAGGGTGACCCAGGACAACCTGTCGAAGTTGCAAGTAAAGAAAAACACCATGAAGGAAAAGAAGGACATGGGAAAGTGGTGTGAGTTCCATAAGAGCCCCATTCACAACATGAGTGAGTGTCGAGCCAAGAAATCACTGGTGGTCGAGCTGAAGGCTTTCGAATCAGATGCATGTTCCAAATCTCAATCAAAACTTGACAAGGGGAATGACAAAGGGATGAAATTTTTTTATTCAGAGCACAGTGCCACCATTTCCACCACCAAGAGCCATAAGGATGAGCCCGAAGATCCAGAGGAGGGGGAACACCTCTTCCACTCACAAATGTGGGTGAAGGGTTCTCCATTGTAGTTCATTATCGATAATGGGATCCAAAAGTACCTCATTTCAGCAGAGGTTGTAAAGCAGTTGGTCCTATCGACCACAATGCACCTGCAACCATACACCATTGGGTGGTTGTACCAAGGACGAGATCTCCACATCAGCCAACATTGTCACCTCCCCTACAATATCAATCCCTTCACATATGAGGTATTGCATAATGTTTCTCCTCTTGAAGTTTGCGATGTATTATTAGGCCAACCATATTTGTGGAAGAAACATGTTGTGTATGAATCTAAGCCTCACACCATTATTATTACTTTTAGCAATAAGTTGTACATGATACTAAAGGTATCACTTCTTACCACCATCTCTTTGATCACTGCGAATAAATGCATCAAGATCATTTCCCAGACTAGGAATTTTTTTTCCTTTATGATTTTCCCTCAAGGAAATAAGAATATTATGGCCACTGTCTCCAAACATCGATCCTTCACATGACGACAAAAAATGGATAAGGTCATGGAGGAGTACACAGACATCTTCACCTCAACCGCAGGGGTACCTCTACACTGTCAAGTCAAGCACTCCATCAATCTAACCCCAAGCATATTGTTACCCAATGGACTGATCTATCAAATCTGTGTTCTAAAGAACGATGAAATCAAGAGGAAAATTTAGGAGTTGCTGCAAAAATGGCACATCAGGCCAAGTTCATCACCCTGTGGGAGCCCGATTGTGTTGGTGCATAAAAAGGATGGGGCCTGGAGGCTCTATATTGACTATCGGGCACTGAAAAATATCACTTTCTAGAATAGGTATATGATCCCATAGATTGATGAACTTTTGGACTATCTCAAGGGGGCCAAATATTTCAGCAAGATTGAATTGAAGTTCAGTTATCACCAAGTACCAATCAAACCCTCCGATGTGTGGAAGATTTCCTTCAAATCTAAGGAGGGCCTTTTTGAATGGTTGTTCATGCCTTTCGGGTTGACGAATGCCCCTAAAACCTTTATGAGACCGATGGAAGACATATTGTGACCCTTCACCAACTCATTCGTGGTGGTGTATTTGTATGACCTCCTAATCTTTAGCCAGAGTTGTGAAGAGCACCACCACCACAGTCGACAGGTCCTCCAAACACTATGCCAATACAATTTGTGTACCAATTTGGAGAAATGCACTTTTTTCATAACCTAGGTTCAATATCTATGGTACATCATTGATGAGAAAGGTATGCATGTTCACCCAAAAAAGGTACAGGTAATTTAGGATTGGCTAAGCCTAACGACCCTAACAGACCTCTGCAACTTTATGGGTCTTTCCAACTTCTACTGCAGGTTCATGTTGGGGTTCTCTCATATCACTTAGCCTTTGAATCAAGTCACCAATGGAGGAGCAAAAGACAAGTTCTTTTGGTATGAATCCTAACAAAAGGAATTTGTCATGTTGAAGTATCACCTCTGCTCTGCACCAGTGCTAACATTACCAAACCTACAACAACCATTTGAGATTGAGACATATGCCTTTGACTATGCTACTGGTGCAATTATTACTCAAAAGGGGCATCCAGTGGCATATAACAGTGATACACTTTCAGACACAATCCAAAAGTATCCCACCTATGAAAAGAGATGTATTCCATTGTGCAGGCCTGTCGACATTGGAACCACTACATTATGCATAAGGAAACAATCATCCACACATACCACTGACCCCTATAGTTCATACAGACACAAGGGAAGTTGTGGAATGATCGCCATCAGGAATGGTCCACATACCTGCAAAAATTCCATTTGAACATTAAGTACAAGAAGGGAAGCACCAACAATGTTGCAGATTTCCTCAGCCGACTATTGATCGTGGTGCTGACCACAATGTTCAACTCTTGTAGGAACGAGACTTTGGGGTGGCTGCATATTTACAAGAGTGATCTAGAATTCGACAACACATACCATATGCTCTTGGAAGGCAAGAAAATTCCAAATTTTCACCTCCAGGTTGCACTGTTATGCCACATGGGACACCTCTGTGTTCCTTCAAGCGAGCGTGCCAAGATTATTTTGGAAGCGCACTACAGTTGGGTCACTGGACATTTTGGGGTAGAGAAAACAGTGGAAGTGCTACAAAATTATTTCTATTAGTTGAACCTTCGACATGATTTTTCGAATTAAATCATATGTTGCACTTCCTGCACCATTGCCAAATCGACCATCACGAAGTAAGGCCTATATACTCCAATGCCTACTCCTAGTCGACCTTCGTAATTCATCTCCATGGATTACATGTTGGGCCTTCATTCTACCAAGCATGGCAATGACTGTGTTTTTGTGGCTGTCAACAGATTTTGTAAGATGACAATTTTGGCGGCTTGCAAGAAGAGTATCATAGCAGAAGCCACTACTAATATCTTCTTTGAACAAGTGTGGGTACACTTTTGGATCCCACGATCCATTATCTCAGATCGAGATAGTAGGTTCCTAAGTACATTTTAGTCAAGTCTCTAGTTGATGCTAGATACCAATCTCACTAATTCCATGGCTTTCGACCCCCCAAACTGATGGCCAAACAGAGGTCGTCAATAAGATGATCATACACATTATGCACATGTACAACTTAAAGCATCCACACACATGGGATGAAATCCTCCCCTATGTCTAACATAATTACAACTGATCTCTCCATAGCTCAACTGGACATAAACCCTTTCAAGTGGGGTTTGGATTCTAAACACTATGTCCCATTGATGTGGCCATACCATTTGTAGCCACTCAGGAAGATTCAACTCATGTGTAGTCTGAAGCTAACAGGATGAACAAATTCATTGAGCACATTTAGCACATCTTCTAGTAGGTCTATGAAATATTGGACAGAGCCAATGATAAGTACAAGCAATGACATGACAACATCGGGTTCCACACAAATTCTAGGTGGGCGACAAAGTTTGGCTACATTTGCAGAAGGAGTACCTCGTAGGGCCCCACCGCAAGCTTCGCCTTCTCAGATATGGTCTGTGCACCATCACCAATTATATAGGGGAAAATTCCTTTGATCTCGACATTCCACCATTCCTTGGTCTACACCCAGTGTTCAATGTGGACCACCTTTGACCATACTTTCCACCATTACTGGACACATCTAACAATGCAGAACAACTCACACCAACAAAGTCAAACCCAAAATACATGGAACAAGCCAAAAATGATCGAATCATGGACACATAGATCAAGAAAACCTGCCAACAAAGGATCCAACTATATCGATTTGTAAAAGCATGTCAACTCCTTCACTAGGGAAAGTGGTTCACCAGGGACCAAGTTCAACAGAAATTTCCTCACCTCATGGAGGATTTGCACACAATGGGGACCATTTCTTCCTAAGGAGGGAGGACTGATCCAGGTGGATATTGGTTGCCACTCGCCTATTCCACATATACCTCCAGTCGGTTTCATCATTTTCCTTGTTTATAGTAGCATTTAATATTTTTAGCATTTTTTCGTGTCCTAAACATCCAGAGAATTTTTGACCCCCTAATGACGTTTTTTTGAGGCCCAAAATAGGCTCAAAACCAAAGGTAGGGGCCTATGGAAAATCCTATAGTACTCGGAAAGATATTTCCAACAAGGTAACATATGCGCCAAATGGAGATAACATGACAAAGTTACGACTCTAGGAAGTTGGCTGCCCAACCAATCCCAATGGGGCCTACAAACTACTAGTGTTCCATCTCCTCGAGTTAGGGTTTTGGTTGTTTAGGTTTTTCACTTGTTGTTCAGTAATAAAAAGGCCCTTGAGCCTCATTTTAACATAGTTCAAAGGCATGTAGCCACCATATCTCTCCTTAGAGATAAGCTACCATCGCCCGAGCTAGTTTATTTCCATTCTTTATGTAAGCATATTTCAATTCTTTGATATTAATTAAATGAAGTTTTATTTCTGTTGTATCAATGTGTTTATGTTTATATATTTATTCTAGTGTGTTCCTGCATACATCTGGATCAATTTTTGTATGGTATTGTTTACTAGTTTTTCTATCTGATACTTAATTATAATATTATTGTTGAAGATTAACTAATGCTCTAAAAAAGATTAATAATGTGTTGGTTGCTAAGAAATATTGATTCACCCTCCTCCTCTCAGTATTTACAATATTATATCTATCAAAAACTTGTAGAATATCATCATATAAAATCCATTTCAATAAAATGGTGCACCTCAAATTTTGTGTAACCTATGTTCATGTGCATCATCTGTATTTTGGAATTTAGTAATGAAAATGGAGTCTTACAACTCTATAAATAGTTCAATCTAGTTCAAATTAAAACTTTTGAAACATCATTATATGTTTCTATAACAGTGGTTGCAAGTGATATGATTTTCCTAATCAATGACTTTATAATTTCTGCCAACAATATTCATCATGTTTGGCCAATTACTTATGTTTGGTTTCATATAATACTGACACAATAGATCCCAAATATGTTAAGCATTTGGGAAAGTGACTAAGAATGTAAGAGGAACAATTTTTGAAATCATTTCAAATTCATTTCTTCTCACATTTTTAATATAATCAGGAAAAGTATGCATGTTTCTTAGGAACTAATGTGTTACTGAGGATTCAATACTCTATGAAAAATGATTTTTCACTTCACATATTTTGCAATTGATTGTCTTCTTTTTAGCTCTCCTTTTCATACTAAAATCCATGTCGAACTTGAAACATAGTTTATAAGGATACAAATTACTTTGAAAAAATATTTGTAATGTGTCATTTCTTAAGTAGCATGTAGAATCTCCAATTATGTTATTTTCTAGTTATATAAATGTTCCATAATGTCGTTTGGTTGACTAGATCCAAAATAAAAACGTAGGGGAATTTAGAACTTCACATAATGATACATAAATTATCATGGATATTCCACTAGAATAGTTTTTCACAAAAGATCTAATAACATAGTGAAATATTTACCATGAAGGTTAATTTCCTTTAAAAATCAGATTCTTTAATTATTGGTTTTATGCTTAAATGTGTGAAATAAATGAAATGCAAACAGTAGAGAATATAAAATATACACACCATCCACAAAAATAAAAAATTACCTTAGGAAATCCATATGAGGGAAAACCTAGCTAGAAGGTGAGGCCACTCTACTTCCTTTTCACTAGTATGGAAATGTGTAAATACAAATAAAAAGGTAATATTTTGTGGAGTTACTGGTACATGTGACATGTACAATTGCTACATAATCTTATCCATCTTGCTTTACTGTCTAACCTTCCACTCCTAGATACTCTTCTCAACCATGGACACATAATCCTTTTATATTTTTGTGTCATTGTAAATAATTTGTAAATATTAGTAGAAATATGAATAGATAGGAAAATATGAAAGGCTAGCGAACCTCTTGGAATATGAGACCAAGAGTCATATCATTATATTAAAAAAGATTCACATTAATGGAATGGTATCTAATTATGAAGTTATTTCTAATAGTGGTATTAGAGAAAGGTTGCACTTCCATCATATAGTTAATTCTTCACCCTTTTCTAGAATACTCTACCCCCTTCAATAATTTATTGCATGATTATAGATGCATCGCAACCACAATGGATTTTTTTTAGAGGTTCACAGTGGCTCACATCCATTTATATAAAATAATTACCCAAAGTTCCATGATATTCATGCATGTTTCCTTTTCCCACATTTTTGTGTGTTCTCTCTCCTATTTGTAACCATACTCTCTCTTCCTTTTCACATCTCATATATCTCCCCATGTGCTCATGGAAACCCTCAAACTAATATCTACATCTATTTAGAGTATGGACATATAATTTGGTGCCTAAGAAGTAGCCATGCCTTTCACATTTATCACAACTTCCTTTCCATCCTTCTCCACATCTCTCAAGTATGATGTCCACATGATCTACATGTTCTACTTTATCCAACATGCCAAATTCATTAGCATATATACGGGCCTCTAATTTTTTCCCAACTTTTGAAAGCTTATTGAAGAATTTTTATATGTTAGAAGACAATTCAAGAGAATGACATGGCTTTACATTTTTTTCATTGCTTGAAAGCTCACCCCTCTATTAGTATATCATGATCTTAAATAAGGCCAAGAGCTTGACCTTGTTCTCTTCACCAACCACAATGATTCTCTAATTTTCAACCCCCTCCTCCTCATTATCAAGCACCAAAATAAATAAGAACTATTGTAAGATCGGTAGGTGCACTGGTAAAGGTGGGATAAGCTTTATGAGGTGAAACTCCACCCCTTACAATGTTTTTTTTCATCATTGAACCAAATCAGTATGATGTTGAAGTTAATTTAAGTAAGTGATCCTATGCAAAGGCGGTAAATCGAAAAGGTGGGTTGGTTGAATAACATGACCTTCCTTCTTAAGTAGGTAAGTGAATCTTTCTTCTTCATTTCTGAATGTCTACGATCTTAGTCTTTCCCTTCTCACTACCTTTTTTGGTGGGTATTACCCTACTCCTATTCCTACGGAAAAGGAGGACTCCTTCTATTGATTTCATCTTTAATAGAAACATATAAAGGTATAGCACAACGGAGAAGGCACAAAGTTTTTGTAGACTAGATCTTGAAAAATTCTAACATTTTTTTATATATAAATCTTCTTTTGAGGAGGTCGGAGCATGTATTTCTCGTCACGAGTATCAAAGTAAGTTTTAGATAAAATTCTCCTAGTTCATGAACTTTCTATAAGAAACTACGAGTGGAAAGAATAAATATGTGATAGATCTCAAACACGGTCTCGCTAGGCCACCCTTCTAAACAAATAAATTAATGACATAATTGACTAAGGTTTTAGTTTCCAATATTAGGTGATCCAAATATCATGGTATGCTTACCATATAATAACAAAGTTAATAGATATTAACTAATACAATAGTTTCTATGGCTACACAGGCCATTGATGATATTTCCAAAGCTTGGATTAGTAATTGGTATTTGGTAAATGTCAGGGGAGAGACGGGGATAACGATAAAAAGCGTTTGTTTATTTGATTCTATTGTGTGTTGTATCGGAAAGCAAGGAAGTGTGGTGTATACTCTTGCATACCATCTACTGCTCCTCTCAGATTTCTATGAGAGAGAATGGAAGGGGCTAATTGGGCAAGGGTATGGTGTCCCTAGCAAGAATATAATTGTTAAAAATCATTAATAAATAACACAAACCATAATAGCTCAATACTCCTCTTTTTTGTTCTTCTACATGAAACTCTAGGCACTAGAAAGTTGAGTTTGTGTCCAACTACCCACACCTCATCGTGTATGTCATTAATGTTTTGTTGGTTGGTACTTAGTGATCAAGATTGATAGATTATGAGATAATATGAGAAAAACCTTTTTATTCTCATAAACTTACGATATTTTTAACTTTACATGGTGATCTTATTATTTTTGACTTGGTTGGCTTGTGGTTCCCACCATGACTCTTGCCTAAATATTGTTACTATGAAGTAATTCTCCATTCATATTTATATGCAATTAGAGTCAATATCTAGTGTATAATTATATGTTTCTTTTATGTGCAATTTAAATTTCAAGCAAAAGCTATAAATTATTATTATTGTAGAGACAATACTTATCTATACCTCAACTCAGAGCTTTGTTGAAGATTAAATCTCTCATCTCTATCATTTCCACAATGTTTTTTTGGCTAGGAGAACTATTGAGAGTTTCCCAAAAAATAAATATAAACAATACACTAATTTTCAAAGATTTGTGGGATGATATATATGAAGGAGAGGAGGCAAGTAAACCTAAGAATCCTACATCAAATAAGGAGCTATCCATATGGAATAAAAATGAAAATAAATATTATTCCTTTATTGTTGCAGCAATAAGTGAATATGTGAGCCATAATATTTTCTCCATTATATATTCTTATGGTGCTTTAAATAAGTTAAAATATTTGTATGATTAACACTGAGAATTAGATCTTGTGCAACCATTGGTGAAACTCTTCAAAATTGAGTTGAAGGATGGTGACCCCATGGCTTTGGCTTCTAAGATAAAATATGTCATGTATGCTATAGTTTCCACCACAGTGAGAATAGGTCTTCCTCTCAAATCCTTCATTAGGGTCCTCTACCCTACATACTCGCATTATCTTGAATCCCTGTAGGCTAGTGACCAATTGAAGTCTATTACATATGACTGATTGGTGGTGGAAGTTATAGAACATGAGAAAGCCTTTGGTAAGAGGAAAAAAAACATATTAACCACCTAAAGAAATCATATTCCATGCTAAAAAGGGGAAGAATCAGCTTGATAATTCTTCTATAGGATTAAACAAGTACAAATCAGATGGCTCACATGACAAGCAATGGAAGAGTTTAGTCGTTTTCTCTTCCTAATGATGAAGGTTATTCAAATTCACCTCCTTTTGCACCAATGTGCAAACATTCTTCTCATCCACATCAAAGATGCTTTTGAATTTATTGCTCAAATATGTGGCTATAAGATTCTTTTTCTTTGCATCCTTCTTGTAGTTTTTAGGTTAAACTCATGATGTATTTTTTAACACTTCTCCTTAGTGTGAACATTAATATTGCAATGGTTACAATGGTTATTGGCATCCTTGCATTGATGTGCATTGGTTTTCATCTTCTTATATTTCCTCATATTTCCTCTACTTCTTCCCCTCCTTAGAAGCTTCTTGGTGTTATTTCTGCTTGGAACCACTTGGTTTCCCTTTCTTATGGCCTACAATTTCTAGATATTGTGCTTGTACACATGCCTTGTCCACTATACCTGGATTTAAAAGAATTACTTCGTTTCATAGATGGTTATGTAGAGCCCTAAAATACTGAAGGAGTACTTCTAGCTTCTTGCAAGAGATACCCTTGATGTTGGACATCTTTTTAAACTCAATGGTGTACTCTTGTACAATATGCCCTTGCTTCTTCCTAAACTAGTGCCATTGGATCCATTGGTATTATGCATCATCGATATGGTAGAGTTGGGACTTAATGAAGGTTTTGAAGTTATCCCACTTAGTTATTTGTATATCGCCCTCTAGCTTAAGTTTTTCAATATATATTTCCCGCCAGGTTAAATCATGGTCCTCTAACTTTGGTCTAACAAATGATAACTTTTGTTCTTTATCTATATGGGGAACATTGAAATAAACTTCTAGTTGCTACAAACAATGATTTAGTTTTGATGCATCAATCTCACCTTGGTATGGATTTATGTCCACTTTCACTTCCATCTTGAATATGAACTATGAAGAGTTAATAACACTTGAACTTGGAAAATTCCAAATAAATGATGCTTAAAGCACCACTCCAAACACACAACAAGGTGGAGATAGACAAGTGAAAAAAGACTTACACTTCAATGCATACTATCATACAACTTGAAAAATTGGATCGATGCATCTTTCCGCATAAACACACTTACAACATGCAAGAAAAGCTAACCTCTACCCACTACTTCCCTCCTCTCTAACTCTAAAACCTAATGTTAATACTCACCCTAGAATAAAATGTAAATTAAATCAATTCTTAAATTTTATTTTTTTAAATACAAAAAGTATCCCCTAACTAAATCATTATCTTGATGAATAGATCTAAATTAACTACGAAATCCATCACTATATATCTTTGTAAATACATAATAAAATGAAGCAACCCATTTACTATATCTCATACACATTTTAATAGCTAAAATTACCCATAAACATATTTATTAAAAAAGTGTATATAAGAAAATCACACACCTTTACTTTAATAAACTAAATTCCATGGTTGTATTTAAATATTTATTAATATTTTTAGTTAAGAGTTTGTTTTCTTGGAACAAAAGGAAATAGATTAACGGTTCAAGACCAAAGGAAGTGGATCTACAATAACAAGTAAAAATCAGATGGCTCACATGGCAAGCAAAAATAAAGGCACAAAAAAGGATTCATTTGATGGAAAGAAGGTGTTGATTATGAGGATAATTATTCCCCCACAACAAAATGGGCCACCATGCAGACTCTATTTGCCTTGGAAACACATAATGGATGGAAATTCCACCAAATGGATGTGAAAAATACTTTCTTGAATGGAGACCTAAAAAATAATGTCTTAATGTCTCAGTTAGAAGTTTATATTGTGAAAGGAAAAGAATAAGAAACATTTAAACTGATCAAATCCTTATATGTCCTAAAACAATCACCATAAGCATAGTATGAAAAGTTAAGTAAAAATCTCCTAAAATTGAATTTCAAACATTGTAATCTTGATGATGCAACTTTGTTCGTAAAAAAAGCTAGAAAAATTTATTGATATATTGTATATATTTTAGAGTTTTTAGATGATCTATTGATGATAAGGAACAATGAGAGCTATATTGCATTCATGAAGAAATAGTTGAATAAGGGTTAAAGATGAAATTTTTGCGACATCTTCACTATCACTTGGGAATTTAGGTGACTTAACATGCAAAGTACATATTAATATCCCAAAATAGTTGTTGAAAAAGTTTGGCATGGTTGAATGTAACCCTCTTCTGGTTAACAATACTTACTCATTCGAGTTGGCCAAGAATATTATATATAGGATTGAACCAAGTGCATCAACACAAGGTAACATTTGGTTTAATATAATGTAAAGGCTAAGACTATTCATTTGAGACATTGTTCCACAAATAAAGAAATTGCAAACTTCTTCACCATAGTGCTTGGAAGAGAAAATTTTGAAAAATTTATAATGATGATTGGACACGCCAATGCCCCTTTGGATTTAGGGGGGAATTTTGGACACATAATCCTTCGATATATTTGTGTCATTGAAAATAATTTGTAAATATTAGAACAAATATGAATAGACAAGTGAATATGAAACACATATGAAAACAATAATCATCTAATTTTATTAAACTAGATTCTCACTAATGGAATATTATCCAATTATAGTTTTCTCTCTCATATAGAATTAAATTCCTTCTACTCTTAGTATATCGGTATGTAACATTGCTCAATAGCCATCTAATATTAAGGTTTTGACCTCTTCAATGCTTAATTAGAGTTATGTTTTGGATCTTCTAGAATATTCTTGAAATTCCACACATGAATAGCCCCATATGCATGATTAATGTGGGATGACATGGAATCCTATCATACCATGTTGGTCAACATAGTAGGTCAACTTGTGTGAGCCATAAATTTTGCATGTGAAATTAGATTGACACAATTCTTTCACTTTTCAAAAAATATCTAAGTGTTGATCACCATTAAGAAGTGGTTGCATAAGAAAATAAGGTTTTATCCAAAAAAAATCATTTGATGCCTCAAAATGGCTTTAGAAGGTTTGAAACCCAAATTTTTGAAACAAGGACATGTTGTTAAAATGACATTATAGACTAAATCCTCCAATTCTTCCACTATAAAAGCATTGAGGTAGATGAAAAATAATATAATGACCTGATGTAGATCATATCTCCCCACTTAGGGAGGCTTTTGTTCCCCAAAATATTTATTGAATGAGGAGAGGAAATTCTTCCTCTGGATTATCCATGGAGTACAATTTTTCTTTTCCTAGAAGTTTTGCATTTAAATCGAATCTACCAAAGGTCATATTTCCCTTGTCTTATATTTCTCAACCTATTATTCAAAATTATGTCCCTTTACCAAATCTACATCAATATCTGATGCTAATTCCTCTATGGATGGTAGGATATACCCTCCCTCCCAATATGACATGGAATTATCATAGAGTTTGATATTCTCCACATTCACTACAAAGTAAATGCACATGTATGGGGGTATAATGAGCTTCTAGGCATTATCCCCCACATTTTCTAATATATCAAAACAACCATATCATAGAACCTTTATCTTCCTACTAGGACCCTGTAGTGTTTCCTTATTTAGCTGTAGCTAAACTTTGTCTCCCACTCTGAATGACTTCTTTGTTATATGCTACTCATGTCAAGCCTTTCACCTTTATTTTAATTTATTCAACATCTCTTGTACTTAAAAATGGATCTATTTGACCTTATCATCATTTTTTCTTCTCTGAATGCATCTCATGCAATTTCATACCTCGCTCCTCCTTCATATCCATATAAAACATCCATGGGTGAATGTGTTAAATATCCAAAGAAATTTTCAAAACATGACTTACTAGTAGAAGTGTGGATTGTTATAAGAGTGTTGTATAGAGTTGTATTTTCATTCCAAGTCTTCAAATGATTCTAATTTTAATCCTTCAAATGATGCACAAAATTCACGTTGACTACTTCTATTTACCCATTTATTTTGGATGGAATGTTGTATACCTATTCAAATTTATGCCTATTTTATCTCACATTGTAGTCCAAAATGAATTGAGGAATCTGGTATCCCTATATGAGATTATGCTCCTTGTTATCCCAAAGTGAAGCTAGACCTATTCAAAGGACAAAATTTTTGCTTCTTGTTCATTGATGGGATCTTTACAAGGCATCTGAATGCACATCTTGTTGAATATTTCAACTACCAAAAATAAATATTCATGTGCCTTCTTGGTTGTTGATAAACCTCCCACTAAATCCATGGAAATGTTATCCTAGAGGTGAGTGGGTGAAGGTAAGGGATGGTATAGAACTTGCTTCATGTTATAAAGCTTATTGGTACAACAAAGTATACATATTCTAATGTAACATGCTATATCCTAAATTTTGGGCTAATACACATATCTCTTTAAGTTGTAAACTATCTTCCCAACTCCAAAAATGTCTTGCAACCTTGGAGGAGTGAGCCTCTCTGATAAGTTGCAGTCACTCACCTTTAGAGCACAAAGCTTGTCCTCTTGTAGAGTACCCCATTTTGGAAATGATAACCAAATTTATCGTCGCCATATTCTAGATTACTCTAGCCTTGTACCTGCTAAAACACCTTCTTGAAGCCCTCATATTTTGTGTATTCCTCTATTTATGCATCGTGGGTGAAAGGATACATGTGCACCAAAGTTCCAAAAGCTATGATTTTAGATATGGGTGACCTTGAAAGATGTATTCCAACCCATTTGTGTTTCCATTCTTGTACATAATGACTAGATTAAATTGTTGTAAAAAACTCATCCACTTGTAATTCCATTTTGTAGTAGCTTAGTATGGAACTATGGATATTGTAATGGTTGGTGATATATGTGGATGATGGTATTCTTTCCCATCAAATAGTCCATCCACTTTTTAGCAACTTGTACTAGGAAATGAAGCTCCTTGTCATAGGTATGGTAGGTGAGAACTACTCCATTAAACATTTTAGAATGATAACATGCATGTCTTACATCTTGCATTTGAACTTCTCCCATGGCATACCCAACTATCTTTGTATCTATTTCAAAATGCTTCTACAAATTCGGTAAGGAATGAGTTGGTGCTTGAATGATCTTTCTTTTTAATTCATCAAAATATTTCTATTGGTTCTTCCTCCTTTTGAAATTGTTACTTCTCACTATTATGGTGTGAAGTGGTGTAGCTACAATAAAAATGAAGCTATGAGCTTCCATAGGTAATATGTTTCCCCAACGCAACTCCTAACTTCAAATACATTTATAAGAACTAAATATTTCACGATGGCCTCCATATTTGTGGGATTTATCTTGCAGAGCTCCCCTCCACCAATCATACACTCGAAATACACCAAATATTAATGTGAAAAATCACATTTCTTGAGGGTAGCTACAAAATAATGCTTCTTTAGAGTCTCTAGCACTTGCATAAGATGTGATATATGCTCCTCCCAGGTAGCACTACAAACCAATATATCATCCAAGTATACTAGAACAAATGAATCTAGATATGGGAATAATACATTATTAATTAGTCTCATAAAGGTAGTTGGTGCATTACATTCACCAAATCACATGACCAACCATTCATACAACATCACCTTATTTTGAGGAAGTATGCCATTTGTTTTCTTCTTTGACATGTACTTGGTGGTATCCAAATTTGAGGTCCAACTTGGTGAAGTATTTTGCATTTTTCTACTATCTAATATATCACCAATCCTAGGAAGAGATTATTGTTTATTAAGTGTAATCTTGTTTAATTCTCTACAATTGATGTATATTTTCCAAGTCCCATCTTTCTTTGGTGAAATTATGACGCGTGACCCACAAGATGAGGTGCTTGGTCAAATCACACCCTGCTCTAGTAATTAACGTAATTATTTTTTCACTTCATTTGCTTCTAGAAGATATTTCCCATACAATCCAATATTTGAATATGGAAAGTGGAAATCATTGTATTTTGTATTCCACTTCACTTTTGGGTGGTAACCCTTTAGGATCCTGTAACACTCCCTTAAATGTTTATAAAAAATCTTATAGCCGATGTTTATACTCTTTAATACACCATGCAAGGATTCCTTTACTCTTATTGACTCAAAATCCAACTAATTTTATTTTAAGAAAAGTAAACATTTTTCTCACTAGAACTAATCAATTTCTTGGCTTGGTTGACCCTAAGCTGAGAAATATTTGATTTGTGCTTATGTGCATTTATGATGTATGGATTCCATCCATGACTAGGTAGCATTGGTTGGCTCTCCACATGAAGATTGCATCCTTCATACACATGTAGGGTATTCCAAACTCAACTCCACATATGTCAAGGGGTACTATGTTCACTTCCACTTCATTAATAAAATCAACACTTACAACAAATTTACTATTGGTAGTGTTTTGTTACCTTGATATATGCATCATTGTTTACCTATCCTAATGTATATGGATTAGGATGATTGCAAACCTATAATCCAAGCTTGTTGACAATTCCACTACTATGATATTAGCCTATGATTTTAGAGTAAAATAAAGCATCTATCTTGGTCTTCTTAACTTAGATCTTGTTATGGAAGAGTTTAGTCGTTTTCTCTTCCTAATGATGAAGGTTATTCAAATTCACCTCCTTTTGCACCAATGTGCAAACAGTCTTCTCATCCACATCAAAGATGCTTTTGAATTTATTGCTCAAATATGTGGCTATAAGATTCTTTTTCTTTGCATCCTTCTTGTAGTTTTTAGGTTAAACTCAGGATGTATTTTTTAACACTTCTCCTCAGTGTGAACATTAATATTGCAATGGTTACAATGGTTATTGGCATCCTTGCACTGATGTGCATTGGTTTTCATCTTCTTATATTTCCTCATATTTCCTCTTCTTCTTCCCCTCCTTAGAAGCTTCTTGGTGTTATTTCTGCTTGGAATCACTTGGTTGCCCTTTCTTATGGCCTACGATTTCTAGATATTATGCTTGTACACATGCCTTGTCCACTATACCTGGATTGAAAAGCATTACTTCATTTCATAGATGGTTATGTAGAGCCCTAAAATACTGAAGGAGTACGTCTAGCTTCTTGCAAGAGATACCCTTGATGTTGGACATCTTTTTAAACTCAATGGTGTACTCTTGTACAATATGCCCTTGCTTCTTCCTAAACTAGTGCCATTGGATCCATTGGTATTATGCATCATCGATATGGTAGAGTTGGGACTTAATGAAGGTTTTGAAGTTATCCCACTTAGTTATTTGTAGATCACCCTCTAGCTTAAGTGTTTTAATATATCTTTCCCACCAGGTTAAATCATGGTCCTCTAACTTTGGTCTAACAAATGATAACTTCTGTTCTTTATCTATATGGGGAAAATTGAAATAAACTTTTAGTTGCTACAAACAATGATTTAGTTTTGATGCATCAATCTCACCTTGGTATGGATTTATGTCCACTTTCACTTCCATCTTGAATATGAACTATGAAGAGTTAATAACACTTGAACTTGGAAAATGCCAAATAAATGATGCTTAAAGCACCACTCCAAACACACAACAAGGTGGAGATAGACAAGTGAAAAAAGACTTACACTTCAATGCATACTATCATACAACTTGAAAAATTGGATCGATCCATCTTTCCACATAAACACACTTAGAACATGCAAGCAAAGCTAACCTCTACCCACTACTTCCCTCCTCTCTAACTCTAAAACCTAATGTTAATACTCACCCTAGAATAAAATGTAAATTAAATCAATTCTTAAATTTTATTTTTTTAAATAAAAAAAGTATCCCCTAACTAAATCATTATCTTGATGAATAGATCTAAATTAACTACAAAAGGCATCACTATATATCTCTGTAAATACATAATAAAATGAAGCAACCCATTTACTATATCTCATACACATTTCAATAGCTAAAATTACCCATAAACATATTTATTAAAAAAGTGTATATAAGAAAATCACACACCTTTACTTTAATAAACTAAATTCCATGGTTGTATTTAAATATTTATTAATATTTTTAGTTAAGAGTTTGTTTTCTTGGAACAAAAGGAAATAGATTAACTGTTCAAGACCCAAAATTATCTAGCAAGAGTGAAAGTTTGCCCCCTTACGAACAAAGTAATTCTAAGTAACATTGTTTTCCTTGAATAACAATGACAAATTGACCTGCATTTATAGATAACAGCTAATAATGATTGTGGCTGCAACCAATTTAACAACTAAATTATAAAAAAAATTCTCACTATTTAAACAAAAAAACATATTACTTATAAATATATAATAAAATTGCACATCTCCACTTTAACCCATACTTAAAGAGTGAGTGGTGACCATGCCACCGCCAGTAGCAACAGTTCTCAATTCATTTCGTAGGCAGGGCACCTTACATCTCTTGGTATGTATAAATCGAGATTAATTTCAAGCCATATTTTCCATTTCCATAAATCCCCCTCGGAATATTAAGGAACTTTTGTATCACACATTCAAATTTGGCTAGTTTGCAACGTGTTTTAAGAACATTCAAGGATTCTGGATATATTACTGTAATCAGTATCGACAATTTGGCATTATTCGGAAACAAACTAGTAATTTTAATTTTAAATAGTGAGTAAATAATATAAACACATGTCATAGTGAAGCCGTCTTAGCTCAGTTGGTAGAGCGCGTGGCTTTTAACCACGTGGTCGTGGGTTCGATTCCCACAGACGGCGTTTGATCATCTATTTTCGTCGTGTGTAAAGTATTTTTCATCATCTTTTCACATCAATAGTTTTTTTTAAATATGGTTCAACTGTTTTCGCATCAAAAATATAAACATTTTGATGAAATGCCGGAATCAGGAAGGCTTTCTAAACACGCTTAAATATTTTTTTGGGTATATGTTACAATTATTTGTTTCAGATACAAAATATCATTTAATCAGGAAGGCTTTCTAAACACGCTTAAATATTGTTTTGGGTATATGTTACAATTATAAAATATCATTTTTTGTTTTAACAACTGTAATTTGAGCGATTCCGGCTTTCTAAAGACGCTTAAATATTTTTTTGGTATATGTTACAATTATTTGTTTCAAATAAAACATATCATTTATGAATTTTTATTTTTTTAATAACTGTAATTTGAATTTCCAAAAATTTCCACTATTTTTTTTAAATTTCCACCAATTTTTTTCAAAATCCTGTCAATTTTTTTCCTTAAAGCAAAAACAATACCACAAACAATCTTGAAACAACCTATTTATTCGGTGCAATATAAATGATATATCTATTGTGAATATTTAAATATTATAGATCTATCTTGTGAGACTTGATGTGTAACCTTTACTATTTTTAAAAATTGAATATTATTCTTTTATTATTATAAATATTTGGATATTTGATACTCTAATTTTCACCTTATTATGAACACAATAGCTCTCTCTAAGTATCCATAAATTAATTTTGAACTAATCACACTTATTTTTAAGAAAAGATAAATGAACTAATCATACCTATTTCTAGTAAAAGATGAATATAATAATTTCTACAAAGCTCATTGAATATTTGATAGTCTAATTTTCACCTTATTATGAACACAATTTCCATAAATAATGGCTCTCACTAAGTATCCATAAATTAATTTTGAACTAATCACACTTATTTTTAAGAAAAGATAAATGAACTAATCATACCTATTTCTAGTAAAAGATGAATGTAATAATTTTTACAAAGTTCATTGAATAGATAAGGAAACTTGACTTGTATTTTCCAAAGAGTTTTTATTCTTAAAACCTCCATCTTAAGTTCAAAAAATTAGAAATTTTACATTTTCAACATACCTCTTTGCAATGTAGTGATAACTTTGAATAACAAAATCTTATAAGTTCAAAAAATTAGAAATTTTACATATTCAACATACCTCTTTGCAATTTAGTGATAACTTTGAATAACAAAATCTCAAAAATAGATAATAGTCCTAAAACTTTATTGGTCAAATTTAGATTATGTTAGTTATTAGATGATTCATGACTTGTCAATGTCAAACCCAATTAACTAAGTAGTAGATAAATTCAGTCCAAGCTAAAATAGAATGACCGAAGAAAAGTTGCAAAGGTGTGGCTAGGATGACTTTTATTTGAATGAGAGGTGAGATGGGCTAGCAAATACTAGGTCCACGTAAGTTGTGTTGTTATTCCTACCCACAAACACATGATGATATATATCAAAGATTTTCCTATATAGCTCAACCAATTATATTATTATTATCAAAATAAACTATAGTGATTGAAAACTCTCTTTTCTAAACAATATAATTATTCAGGAAGTTATCATCCTTACCCTAAAATTAGTGAAAATATTATGTATGGAATGTAACATTATTGCATTGTCTTGTGTAGGTATAATAAGAAGGTGATGCAACCAACCATATCGTTCCAAGCACTTCTTGTAGTTGGAATTAGTCTCTACTCTAACCCCACAATACTCAAATACAATGTGTGTTGGGCCACTGCGTAGCCCTGGGTCTCGTGCCTATACCTTGGAACCCAATCCTCCAATCCATGACTATACTCCAACCCCTACCCCAGTTAGCCTGTGGTTTTATGCTTTCTCCCACAAGACCAAACTCCTTCAACCCTCTCTGGCATGATTATACCTCACTTGTAGATGTGGGGCCACAATTTGCTCTCATTAATCCACAACCCAAACATGGCATAAGTCCTGCCAGCATGGACCCTCGATCCTAATGACACGATCAATGGAAGAGATCAACGACATATATGAATTTTCGGGGGCCTCCCCCTATGACGTCAACTGAGGGGGGGTTGGTATGCACTCCTAATTCCATTCACGGTTCCATTAAATAAATCCAACAACATATTTTTGGAAGAGGAGATCAACAGATTGCAGGAAGGGGGGTGACACTTGATGCCAACCTTAAGGGGGGAGGGGGTGATCTGAAATGTGAGAAATTCTTATTTCTAATACAGAGATTGACTATAGTGGCATTTACTAGATATGTCACCTTTAAAGAAAGGATGAGATCCAAAAGCTATCTGGCCCTTTACGGACTCTACCTAAAGAAATAATAAAAGTAATCACTAATGATCTGGAAATGAAACTACTTGTTTGCTGGTGCAAGGTATTCATTATCCATAAAATTATGTGTGCAAACTGTTTAATATGTTTTGCAATTGGAACAAAATGCTTTTAGTGAATTTATGAGTCTTTTTGTGTGTAGAAGGCTTATTTATTTTTACTTTTTAACATCTTTAACTCTGGAAAAAAACAACAAATAAATCACAAAATATAACACAACATATGATAAGGCAGCTCACCCCTCCTGGGCTACATCTGCCGGGTCCAAGGCCCTCAAATGGGCATGTCCTTGCTCTTATTATGCTCGAAATTAGTTATACAGTGTGAAGAAAGCCTAAACAGGCAAAAATAGCTATATAAATGAGTTCAGAACACTTAAAACAGTAAATATAGGATTTTTTTTCACCTCCAATGGTTAACCACAACTCAACACAACTCCAACCCCAAAATAGCCCTAGTGGCCCTGAAAACTCTCCTGAAGGTTTTCAGCCTCTGAAAGTCTTCAAATAGAACTAAAAATTGTCCCAATGGCTCTGGAATGATGTAAATAGTCAAAAAAGACTTTTGGTTCACCTAAAATGGTTAACCACAGCTCAACACAGCTTCAAACCCAAAATGGCCCTAGTGGCTCAAAAAGCTTCTTCGAAGCTAAATAGGATGAAAATTAGCTCCAATGGCTCTAAAAAATGTACCATCGGCTTCAGAATGCTGAGAAGATATGAAATCAAAAAAAATTCACTCAGAAAGGATCTCCCTATCCAAAGTTATGGCCCAAACAGTATTTTTCCCAATCTGGCCTTAGAAGCCTCCACTAATTGTGGAGAACTGGAGTTAACCGGAGATAAAATTGGTGGAAGGCCCCAAATCTGGGCACGCCCTCCAAATTCGGTAGAACCATAACTGCTAGCATTTATTGTTAGTGTTTGCTGGCCACATGGCTGCATTAACCATCGTCATAAAAGTTTTTTGAAACCGCCGACTAACCAACATATAACGTGGCATTTAATCTTATGTAATTGGCCACATGTTTCTTTGGCAGGCGGTTAAATTTGGTGTAAATCCGCGCCCTCAGTCCATAAAGCGTGGTCACATTGAATGGGGGCTAGCCCCTTTAAACCTCTGCCCATAACAATTTTAAAACTTAAATAAACTTCGTCAACCATATATGTTAAGAACCATGATGTAGCTCGTGTGGTTGTTGGTCAGAGCGCTTGCTGGAATGAGGTTGTGGGTTCAAACCCCTGGATTGCCAAAAATTTCTGATACACCACCATTTCACTGACCAGGGGGCCACGTGGCGCCCTCCGAGCCTGCCATGTGGCAGCCCATAATTGGTCTAAAATTTCAAAGTCAACCAAATGAAAAATCCAACACTACCAAGTGTCTAAATCATATTGGAAAAAATGAATATTCTGAGGAATATTCCAAGAATATTCCTTGGAATATTCCTTTTTTAATTTTTCAAATTGAAAGTCAAACTTGGTCAAACTCAGTTTTTGAAGGAAATTGTAAACTTCAAACCTTCATAAATTTCACATGTGAAGTCGGATTTGAGTGTCATTGATGGCATTGGGATCGTATCGCCAAGGCCTATCCAGTCGCTCAGTTTCCAAGTGATTTTGAGCACTTTAAAATTTTGAGCTTTTTCCCTAGCTCAAACTTGAGCTCCTGATCAAACCTCCCAAATGAGAGGCATTTGGACCTCAAAATCTCACTAAAATGATGAACTGAACTGTAATACAGAAAATGAGAGAATAAACATCCTCTTCTCTTCAGCCCTTCAAAAATTTGCTTTGCATGGAAAATGAAATTGAACGCAAACTAGAAAGAAATTCACTCTTCCCTTCACTAATGCCGATCCTCCTGTAAAGAGATGCTTTTCTTGCACTCACTCAGCAAATGACTGGCGAGAAAATTACAGAAATAATCTGACCATCATGTCCTAAATGGACTACAAGCTTCTTGAAAAAAATTCCCTGACTTGTCAATGCATTAAGAAGTTAATCCACTTCCTACCAAGCCAACTCCATGGCGTCTTTTGCTGCAACCGCAATTCTTCATGTGAATCTTTCATTTCCACATCAATAATGGACTCCATAGATCCACTTGCACCAAACTGTTTGTCCCTTAGATGCATATGCTTTGGACGATGAATTGGATGCAAGGTCCAACAATGAGAGACATCATGTCCCTTCCTTTGAAAAAATGTGCAACTTTTAAGCACTTTCTAAGAAAGCTTTCTTTCCCTTTTCTGCTTCCTATATGCTTTCTTTTTCAACCAGCATCTTGAAGCAAGATGGTTAACTCCACCACAAAATGTGCAACAAAATTTTCTTTCATTTGAACAAGAAAAATGATCATTATTTTGCTGAAACATAATCAAATTGATCATATGAATGATTATACCTCTTTTGCTACATAGAATGTCCAACCTTTTTGTCTTTGAAAGACGATGAACTAGTAGAGGAAACAACTTTCCTTTTCAGACTTTCATCAATGTTCTTGTCTTGAAAACTGCTTACATTTTCATGCTCGCCATAAGCGACATGTTTACCTACTACTTGCCGCAATGATGGCTTCAAACAATGGCAATCATCCTTAAAACAATTTTGACATATATGTATTTGAGAACTTGGGATAAAGGTTCTCTTAAAATTTGCATTACATGCATTCAAGGATTTGAATTCTTTGCCATAAAACTGCTCCACCACCGAAATAGGGTCAACCATGCCTTGTGCATGCTTTCCCAAACCTTTTCCTTCATGATAGCCAATCTTAAACGTTAATTTCGACCCTATAACCCTTGTATGTTTTTCAAAAGAACCAACACACTTTTCAATTGAGGAAATTGAAGACAAGTTCGAATGATTTATCTCTACCTCAAGAATTTTCTTGGACAAAGCTTCTTGAGCTTGAAGGAGTTGTTTCTCCATGTCATGCAACCTTTGGAGAATTGCTTCCTTCTCTTCCTGCATGGCTAACAATTGTGCATGAAGCTTAACACTTTCTCTTTGATCCTCAATGAGAATCTGCACCATGTCCTTCACCTTAATGAACTCATTCTTCATGTCATCATTGAAGAATCTCGTGAAGGAGGAAACTTCACTTGTAGAAGAAGTTGACATTATGTAAATGGTAAAATTAACCAAAGGAACTTCTGAAGAAAATTTCTCAAAGCTTTCCAACAAATGACAAGCTTTTAACCAAATGTCAGTAAAGACCCCTTCTTATTCAAGCAGTCATAAAATAGTAAGATTGTCTGTTTTAACACCTTTTGCACAAAAAAAAATGTTCAGCCTTAGCACAACCTATGCTCAATAGAGGCTCAATGATGCAACAAAACTGAAAGTCAGCCCTGAGGAGAGATGGTCAACCGTCGTCGTGGCTCTGTTAGCTCTTCCCTTTGAAACCTTGTTCTTTACTCCACATGGTCTATTTCTTTTTATTTTATTTATCAATTTCAAATAAATTGACAAATAAACGTATTCACAACTTTTAAATGTTATATTATATTCTCGGCATATATATATTATCCTCACACTTTATAACCAATGTTTAAACCTTCGGACCTTATATTAAAAATCAACGCTTTCCGAATAAATGACTCATAACCAGACCTTGGCTCTGGGTCCCGCCTCCACAATCAATGGCCAATCAAATGTACGCCCATACCTTAGGTTAAATTCCATGCATCTTCGTTGTGCAAACACCGTCCGATGGCTCTGCGCCAGATCAACGGCTCTCGTCGATATTGCTCGGCGTCCTCGTACTAACTTTAATGTGCGATGAGAATACGTAAAGGCAGTTTTGCGCGGTTCCACTTTTCCACGTGTCCATTCCTCTATGGAATCGCTCCCCCCTCAGGAAATACCGCTTCTTCACCAAAGGCAGTGCGATATGGGCAACCCACTTCCGCAATTCCACTTGTGGTTTTGGAACAGTGCTTAATCAGGGTTCATGTGGGGTTGAGCTATCCTTTTTATTCGTTAACTCAGGTCAGGTTCCGATTTCAAATAGATTTATCCCGTTGTAAAGTGGGAATTCTACCATTCAAACAACATTCGTGCCCATGGTTCCTCTGCACAGAACCCGCCTGTGGGTAGCATGGATTTAACAGGGTTTATTTGGATAAATTAAGGGAATTCAAGGACAGAGAACGGAATTACCATTACACAATTGCCTCACAGTTAAACAATTCTTCACAATTATAAATAAAGGTAGTTTGGAAATCAACAGGACTTGAATTTTATTCAACCGGAAGCAATTGCTCAATACATAGAGTTTTATTGCAGGAAGCTCCTCTGTCCCTCTCTCCATTCGGAGAATACAATTTATACATCAACATATGTCCTTTTGGTTCCTCTTTGAGGGCCGTTATGGTAATTCAAGAGCCTAATTACAATTATTCGAAAACTAAAAACATGACATATGGACTAACTATTCGACTTCTACAACTCTAACTGATCTAAATAATACAACCAGCCGAGGTATTGACACCTAGCTGTAACAATTCAAATGTTTCAAACCCTCCTAGCCACAACATGTGGACAAAACTCCTACATTGCTGGCTAGTGTCTAATGCCCCTGCATCAGACTCCCGAGGGCAATCTTCTTCATGGGCTCCTGTCCATGAGCTCTCCCACTAATCTGCCTATCTTCTGCAACATTTCTTCAGTCATCCAAGTGGCATCTTCCTCTGGCTTATCCTTCCTTTGATCAAGTACTGAAAGTACTCTTGTCCTCTTGTCCTTCTGAGCACTCTTTTGTCCAATATCTTCTCTGGTTGCAATGGTTGTGCTTGAGGTAGCTGCTCTCTCCACTCAATCTGTTCCTTGTCTGCTGATCCTTCTTCTGCTCCATCATCTTCATACTTGTAAAAATATGCAACATTAAAAATGGGAGATATTCCAACATCAAGAGGTAATTCAATCTCATAAGAATTTTCAGAAAACTTCCTAAGTATCTTGCATGGCCCAATCTTTTTGAACTTCAATTTATTGTACTGCTTCTTTGGGAATCTCTCCTTTCTCAAGTGTGCCAAAACCTAATCTCCTATTTCAAAATGAAGTTCTTTTCTGCTCAAGTCTGCTCTGTTTTTATATTTAATGTTGTTGCCTTGTAGTTGTTGTTTCACTTGTTCATGTATGGCCTGGATATCTGAAGAAAATTCCTCACCATCTGCACTTCTCAGCTCTGCCTTTCCCAGATTTCTTAACATATTCCTCTGGGGTGCATTCCATAAACAATATGAAATGGACTTTGCCCTGTGCTCCTGTTTGGTGAGTCATTATATGCATATTCTGCCTGGGGAAAAATATGATCCCACTGCTTGGGATGTTCTCCTGCAAGACTTCTCAACAAATTCCCCAGACTCCTATTCACTACCTCAGTTTTTCCATCAGTCTGGGGATGATAAGCTGAGCTGAAACTTAGTTTGGTACCAAGTTTCTTCCACAGTTTCCTCCAAAAATGACCCACAAATCTGGTATCTCTGTCTGAAACAATACTCTTGGGCAACCCATGCAATCTAACAACTTCTTTGAAGAACAAGTTAGCAACATGGGTGGCATCACTAGTTTTATAGCATGGAACAAAATGTGCCATTTTGGAGAATCTATCTACCACAACAAAGACTGCATCATTCCCTCTCTGAGTCTTGGGAAATCCTAGAACAAAATCCATACTCACCATGTCCCAAGGCCTGTCTGGAATAGGCAAGGGAGTGTACAATCCTGCATTCTGGCTCCTTCCTTTGGCATATTGACAAATCTTGCAATTCTTCACAAACTTTTCCACCTCTGTTCTCATCTTGGGCCAGTAATAAAAGTGACCCAACTGCTCATAAGTCTTATCGGTACCAAAGTGTCTAGCAAGTCCACCACTATGCTTCTCTTTGATCAAATTTTCTCTCATGGAACATCTTGGTACACACAGTTGGCTTATTCTGAACAACAATTCCTCCTGCAGGAAATAATCCAGCCACTGGCTTCTATCTATTAAAACAGGTTACTACATGCCTCAAATGCTTCCTTAAAATCAGGATCTGTTTTATACAATTCTTTGAGAAAATCAAATCCTACAACTTCAAAATTTGTTTCTTGTACAAGCGTGTTCCTTCTACTCAAAGCATCAACTACTTTATTGGCTTGACCACTTATATGTTTCAAAACAAAATTAAAACTTTGGAGATATTCAACCCATTTAGCATGCTTATGTTTCTACTTGGGCTGCTGTACAATATACTGCAAAGCATGATTGTCAGAATATAATAAAAATTCCCTGGACATCAAATAGTGTCTCCACTTCTTCAGTGCCTGAACAATTGCATAGAATTCCTTCTCATAAGAGGAATACTTTATTCTGGTGTCATTCGGCTTCTCACTGAAATATGCCACAGGCCTATCATCCTGACTCAACACAGCTCCAATGGCCTCTCCACTGGCATCACATTTTACTTGAAATGGTTTTGTAAAATCAGGCAGAATCAAAACAGGCTTCTCTGTTATCTTTTGCTTCAAAAGTTTGAAGTTTCTTTCTGCTTCAACAGTCCACTTAAATGGTTGTTTTCTCTTCTTTATTGTCTCAATTATGGGTGCATTAATCTTATTGAATTTTCTTATAAACTTTCTGTAAAAACTAGCAAGTCCATGGAAACTTCTTACCTCAAAGACATTCCTGGGTGAAGGCCATTCCATAATTGCCTTAACCTTTTCTGGGTCCATCTTCAATCCTTCTGTAGAAACAAAAAAACCCGAATACACCAACTCTTCCCTCATGAATGAGCATTTCTTCAGATTTATCAGCAGTTTCTCTTGGTGCAGCTTCTTCAAGACATGATTAAGATGCCTTAAATTCTCTTCTTTAGTTCTGCTGAAAAACTAATATATCATCCAGATACACTATCACAAACTTACCAATGAATTCCTTCAATACTTCATTAATAAGTCTCATAAAAGTGCTAGGTGCATTTGACAACCCAAAAGGCATTACCATCCATTCATACAGTCCTTCATTTGTTGTAAAGGCAGTTTTCCACTCATCACCCTCTCTTATTTTGATATGATGGTATCCACTCTTCAAATCTATCTTTGAGAAATATTCAGCACCACTCAAACAGTCCATTAAGTCCTCAATTCTGGGCAAAGGGAATCTGTACCTGATTATGATCTTATTGATTGCTCTGGAATCAGTACACATCCTCCAGCCTCCATCTTTCTTTGGGCTCAATACTGCTGGTACAGCACATGGACTCAGACTTTCTCTAATCAGCCCCTTGTCCACCAACTCCTGTACTTGTCTCCTGATTTCCTCATTTTCCTTGGGAGTCATTCGTAGGTCGCCTTATTTGGTACGAAACCGGTGATAAAACGATTCGATGGCTGATCTTTCTCACAGGTGGCATCTCATCAGGTAAATCATCCACAACAATGTCACAGTAATTGTCTAACATCTCTTGTATCTCTACTGGTAAATCAGAAATTTTTGTAGAAGTAAGAACTACTTTAGGTTTGCAAACTAAAGCAAAACTTACCTCTTCTTCTTCTATCTGCTGCAGATATTCCTTCTCGCTCAGCAACAAGGTCTTTGGATCAATCACTCTGCTGGATGGCTCTCCTTCTTCCATGGGTATCAATGTATGATGTACCCCATCCTTGAATAACATGTAAGTGTTCTTCTTGCCATCATGCACTGCTGCTCTGTCAAACTGCCAAGGTCTACCTAGCAGTATATGACACACATCCATGGGCATTACATCACACAGGACCTTATCTTTGTATTTTCCCATTTGCAACTCTATCTCACACTGCTCTTTTACAACCAGCTGGTGCCCTTTATGCAGCCAGGACACCCTGTAGGGAGTTGGGTGCTCCCTTGTCTTCAACTTCAGATTTTCTATTACCTCAGTGGAAACCAGATTCTCTGTGCTGCCACTATCAATGACTAGCTGGCAGCACTTCCCTTGGACTTTGCATATGCTCCTAAACAAAGTCTTCCTTTGTGCAGGCTCAGTGACTTCTTTGGCTTGCTTCAAAAGGACCTTATTTACCACTAAGGATTCTCCCTTCTCTGGAAGAATTTCTTCTTCAATTTCTGCCTCTTCTTCAGCCTGGGCAACAACAACATTCCTTGGACTAGCACCCACATTCTCTGGACACTCATAGTTCTTGTGTCCCACTTGCTGACATCTATAACACCTCAATTCTCTACCCCTGCCTCTGTCTCTGCCTCCTCTTCCTTTTCCTCTGTAAGAACCCCTTCTGCCCCTTGCATCATCCTCTGTAGATGCATTCTGAGGTGAGCTACTGTTAGCTCCATCCCTGGGTGTAGCAGGCTTCTGTCTACCACCCTAACTTCCCTTCCCACGGAAAGTACCTCTCTTCTTGGCAAATTGTTTCCTCAGGAGTTTCTCTTCTGCTTTCAAGGCCATCTGATAAGCCTCTTCCACTGTCTTAGGAGACAGGAGACCAATCTCATCTTGGATCTCCAGCTTGAGACCATTCACATATCTGGCAGTCTTCTCAGGTGTGTCTTGGAATTGCCGAACCCTTATGCTCACTCTATAGAATTCCTCTGTGTATTCCTTTACTGTCAGCAACCTCTGTCTCAGGTTCTGCATTTGCTTATATAATGTTAGCTGGTAATCACTAGGCAAGAATTTACCTTTTAATTTAGCCATCATTCTGGTCCAGCTCTTAATAGGTTGCTTGCCAACTCTCCTCCTCTCTGCCTACACTCCATCCCACCAAAGTGCAGCATGTCCTTTCAGCTTTGTTACTGCAAACTTGACCTTTTTATCTTCACTTATTCCTTCATAATCGAAGCACTTGTTCAATTCATTTATCCAATCTACCAGCTCCTCTGGATTCAGTCCCCCTGCATAGCTCGACACTTCAATTCTGGGCTTAACCGCAGACCCCAGAACAGTTCTAAGGAGCCTCATGTCAGGAGGAATTTCAACAATTTCTTCTGCTTCTTCTATCTCAGGTTCGCTGATGTCTTCAGGATCTCTGGTCTGTCTTTGCTCTATGACATCCATTCTGGCCTCGACCCTCTGCAACATCCCCAACACCTCAGCGTTGGTAACAGGTCTCCTCCTGCCAGCACCTCTACCAACTCAGATTGCCATGTCAGCAAAAACAACTTCAGACTTCGCTCTGATACCACAAATGACGCAACAAAACTGAAAGTCAGCCCTGAGGAGAGATGGTCAATCGTCGTCATGGTTCTATCAGCTCTTCCCTTTGAAACCTCGTTCTTTACTCCACGTGGTATATTTCTTTTTATTTTATTTATCAATTTCAAAGAAATTGACAAATAAACGTATTCACAACTTTTAAATGTTATATTATATTCTCGGCATATATATATTATCCCCGCACTTTATAACCAATGTTTAAACCTTCGAACCTTATATTAAAAATCAACGCTTTCCGAATAAATGATTCATAACCAGACCTTGGATTTGGGTCCCGCCTCCACAATCAATGGCCAATCAAATGTACGCCTGTACCTTAGGTTAAATTCCATGCATCTTTGTTGTGCAACCACCGTCCGATGACTCTGCGCCAAATCAACGGCTCTCGTCGATATCGCTCGGCGTCCTCGTACTAACTTTAATGTGCGATGAGAATACGGAAAGGTGGTTTTGCACGGTTCCTCTTCGCCACGTGTCGATTCCTCTATGGAATCGCTCCCCCCTTAGGAAATACCACTTCTTCACCAAAGGCAGTGCGATATGGGCAACCCACTTCCACAATTCCACTTGTGGTTTTGGAACAATGCTTAATCAGGGTTCACGTGGGGTTGAGCTATCCTTTTTATTCGTTAACTTAGGTCAGGTTCCGATTTCAAACAGATTTATCCCGTTGTAAAGCGGGAATTCTACCATTCAAACAACATTCGCGCCCATGGTTCCTCTGCACAGAACCCGCCTGCGGGTAGCATGGATTTAACAGGGTTTATTCGGATAAATTAAGGGAATTCAAGGACAGAGAACGGAATTACCATTACACAATTGCCTCACAGTTAAAAAATTCTTCACAATTATAAATACAGGCAGTTTGGAAATCAACAGGACTTGAATTTTATTCAACCGGAAGCAATTGCTCAATACACAGAGTTTTATTGCAGGAAGCTCCTCTCTCCCTCTCTCCATCTGGAGAATACAATTTATACATCAACATATGTCCTTTCAGTTCCTCTGTGAGGGCCGTTATGGTAATTCAAGAGCCTAATTAAAATTATTCGAAAACTAAAAACATCATAGATGGACTAACTATTTGACTTCTACAACTCTAACTGATCTAAATAATACAACCAGCTGAGGTATTGACACCTAGTTGTAACAATTCAAATGTTTCAAACCCTCCTAGCCACAACATGTGGACAAAACTCCTACATTGCTGGCTAGTGTCTAATGCCCCTACATCACTCAACCGAAGCCCAACCCAACTTAACCAAAGCTCTGATACCAATCTGATCTGAAATGTGAGAACTTCTTATTTCTAATACAAAGATTGACTGTAGGGGCATTTACTGGATATATCACCTTTAAAGAAAGGATGACATCTAGAAGCTATCTGGCCCTTTACAGACTTTGCCTAAAGAAGTAATAGAAGTAATCACTAATGATCTGGAAATGAAACTACTTGTTTTCTGGTGCAAGGTATTCATTATCCATAAACTTATGTGTGCAAACTGTTTAATATGTTTTGCAATTGGAACAAAATGCTTTTGGTGAATTTATGAGTCCTTTTTTGTGTAGGAGGCTTATTTATTTTTACTGTTTAACATCTTTAACTCTGAAAAAACATAGAAAATAAATCACAAAGTATAACACAACATATGATAAGGCAATTCACCCCTCCTGGGCTACATCTGCTGGGTCCAAGGCCCCCAAATGGGCATGTCCTTTCTCTTATTATGCTCAAAATTAGTTATACAGTGTGAAGAAAACCTAAACAGGAAAAATAGTTGTAGAAAAATAGGCTTTTGTTTCACCTCTAATGGTTAACCACAGCTCAACACAACTCCAACCCCAAAATGGCCCTAGTGGCCCTGAAAAATCTCCTGAAGGTTTTCGGCCTCTAAAAGTATTCAAACAGAACTGAAACCTATCCCAATGGCTCTATAATGTTGTAAATAGTTAAAAATGACTTTTGGTTCACCTAAAATGGTTAACCACAACTCAACATAGCTTTAAACCCAAAATGGCCCTTGTGGCTCAAAAAACTTCTCTGAAGATAAATAGGATGATGATCAGCTCCAAATGGCTCTGAAATTTATACCATTGGCTTCAGAATGCTGAGAATATATGAAATAAAAAAAAAATTCACTCAGAAAGGATTTCCCTATCCAAAGTTATGGCCCGAACAGTATTTTGCCCAATCTAGCCTTGGAAACCTCCACTAATTATGGAGAACTGGAGTTAACCGGAGATAAAATTGGTGTAAGGCCCCAAATCTGGGCGCGCCCTCCAAATTTGGCAGAACCATAACTGCTAGAATTTATTGTTAGTGTTTGCTGGCCACATGGCCGCATTAACCGCCGTCATAAAAGTTTTATGAAACCGCCGACTAACCAACATATAACGTGGCATTTAATCTTATGTAACTGGCCACATGTTTCTTTGGTAGGTGGTTAAAGTTGGTGTAAAGCCACGCCCTTGGTCCATAAAGCATGGTCACATTGAATGGGGGCTAGCCCCTTTAAACCTCCACCCATAACAATTTTAAAACTTAAATAAACTTCGTCAACCATGATGTAGCCCGTGTGGCTGGGTCGGAGTGCTTGCTGGAATGAGGTTGCGGTTTCAAACCCGTGGACTGCCAAAAATTTTGATACACCACCATTTCACCGAATAAGGGGCCACGTGGCGCCCTCTGGGATTTCCACGTGGCAACCCATAATTGGTCTAAAATTTCAAAGTCAACCAAATGACAAATCCAGCACTGCCAAGTGTCAAAATCATATTGGCCCAAATGGAATATTGCCAAGTATCAAAATCGTATTGGCCCAAATGGAATATTCTAGGAATATTCCTTTTTTAATTTTTCAAATTGAAAGTCAAACTTGGTCAAACTCAGTTTTTGAAGGAATTTGTAAACTTCAAACCTTCATAACTTTCACATGCGAAGTCAGATTTGAGTTCCATTCATGACATTGGGATCGTATCGTTGAGGCCTATCCGGTCGCTCAGGTTCCAAGTGATTTTGAGCACTTTAAAATTTTGATCTTTTTCCCTAGCTCAAACTTGAGCTCCTGATCCGGGGGGGGGGCAAGGAGGTCCACACCTGTGGTTCCACCCTCCTTTAGAAATTTTCCCTTTGGACTCTTGTGCTTCATGTTTGCATTCCACTCTCACCTTTGCATGGTTTCAAAACTAGCTACCTTTCTACACTTCAAGATGGGGCCTGAAATCGGTTTGGATTCACACTAAAACCACCCTTCTGTTAAAACTGACGAATTTCTCTCGTTTTGAGAAACCATTCACTAAATTCTTCAAATTGTAGATGAATTCACCCACAGAGTGATATTTCGCAAATCCCCTCTATGATGTTAACAATTTATTAACACGATGAGGCTCCCCTTGATTGTTAGAATAAGACACAAATATACATATCCCAGACACACTTGTTTGCAGAGTATTCATATGAATGCACAGGGAACCAATCACACAAAATATTTATGCAACCATAATTCAAGAAATTGTATTACTAAAAGAAAAACATGTTTACAGAGAATTACATGGGCTCTCTGTTCTATCTCCCCTCGCTATTTGAGCTCTGCTCCTCGAGCTATTTTTTCCCTAATCCCCGAAGGCTTATTCGAGCTCTAAATATACATACATAGCTCCTACTACTTATAAAATACCCTAACATTTGTATTTGGGAATCTATCCTAACTCCTAGAAACTTCCTAACACCTCACCCTAACATTTTGTCATTCTTACAAAGGGCCACTTGTCCCCGAACACTAGCTCAAAAATAACATACTAACAACCTAAAAAACCTGATTATTCTAGAATTCACACATTTGTAATTACATCAAAACCCCAATATTTATAATTTATACAAATCACATTTGAGGGATATTTATTTCTCTTTATAAATTTCATGACCCCCTTTGGGTTTAAGTGAAAATGGATTACCTGTGGTTAATGCTTCTGCACCAAAATCCCCAACTTGAAAATTTTCATGACCTCCTGATCATATGTCATCTTTGATTTTTGAATCCTCTAGGATTCCAAACCTCGTGCTTTTGTTGACCGCTGGCTTTCTTACTTGGTTTTCCTACAATTTTCGTTGTCCTTCCAGGATCCCAAGCTTTATTTTGGTGTTGTATTACCCTTCCTCTATGGAAGTAGTCTCCTACAATCAAACATATGTTGTAGCTAATTAATTCCTATTCTCCACTATACCATTTATTAGGTTCCTTAATCATCAACATCCTCAATTCCTCAATCTCTATGTCCAACTCATCTCATTGTCGAACCAAATCACCTAATTGTAGAAATATTTTCAAAAATTTAATGGCTTCAACTACAACCTCTTCTCTTCCACAACCTTGCTACTTCCACTTGTTATCGAACACTTTTTCAAAATATGTAACTCCATCTTCTGTACAAAGAAGGAGGTTACATATCCATTTTATTACTTGACACAATATAAAAACTTATTATTTTCAAGCTGCTTATTATTTCCCAAAATAGGCTTATGCTCCATATCCTTTTGCTGACGATGGAATACAATTTCAAGTTCTTGAGGAAAACCTGCCTCTTCTCTCTCCTTTTCATCTCATTTTGGAAAGAATTGAGGCCCTAGGCCTGAGCACTATCCTCCATTAACAATCATCATATCATGAAATAGATCAACATAATATCAATATGCTTTTAGCATCTCGGTCCCCTCTTGTTTATCGGTTGCATTCTTTAGGAAGCCTTCCTTTATCTTGGGACTATCCAACTAGTGCTTTGTAACCCACACTTTTTTTTCCATATTGTAACAACATAATATCTGTATGTTGTCCTCTTTCCTTTATGAGGTGTCCCTCTTCATCTACACTTTCTTTTGTAACTACTTCCAATGTCTATCCTTTGTCCTTTACATGTCTACCTTTGCAAGCTACTTCTGCCATGGTTGTCTTTGTCAACTTCTTGTAGCGTTTATTTCTAAAGCTTATCTTCATTGGAATTTTCTTATGAGAAGCAATTATTACATATTTTCCTTTCATTTGGATAACCTTTGAATATTGTCCATAATTTATTGAATTTTCCTTGCCTCGACCTCATAGGGGGGAATTTTCCTTCCCCTCTTCCTTTTGGAAAATGTGTCCATGCTTCTCACCTACAAATCCCACATTCACATGCAATTTATTATTAAAAACATGAGGCCATTTAGCCTATTTTAATCAGACAATGTTGCCACATCTTATGTTATGTCATATTTTAAATTATGTCCTCCTCCAATGCTTTGAGGATGCATTTCCTCATCCTCTCTATCATTTTGATAGTTGTAGGTGTTTTTCTACCTTCATCATTCTTGGGATCTGCATGCATCCACAATTTGTCAGATTTAAAAATACAAGGCTTTATAGCCTCATTTGAGATCTATGATCTTGTATCTCCAAGCTGATTTAAACTCTCCTTGTGGTCCATGAGACTCTTATTCAGTATCTTCTCATTGTCTTGCCTAAGAGTTACAAAACCCTTATTCAAATTTATTCCATATGATTCATATTATTTTAATTACAATTTTATGTGTTGAAGACACACTTTTAAATTTATTATCCTTTATTCTAGGGAATTTAACTCTTCATCCAAATCAACAAAATTAACTTGAATTGGATTCTCAAACTCCATGCAAGGTTGATTCATTTTTATCTATTCCTCAAATAGCCTCGTATGTTCCTCAATATCTCTAATCACTTCCTATGAATTTTTTCCTTGAGGTTCCTATCCATGTCTAGGAAATGGCATAAATTCTATCTCCTTAATCATAGCTTCATGTCAACCAGGAATTACATTTCCTTTCACTGTCACAAGTCCATTACTATTTACCAACCAAGAAGCCTCTCTCTTTTGGGATTGCACTTTTGATATCATAGGTTCACCTCCTTTGGAACCTCTCAAGCCTCCTTTTCTTATGGCTACTGCACTCTACTCACCTCTTGAGAACTTCACTTGTTCTCTTCACTTATATTGAATATTTCCTTTGTTCTCTACTCTCTTCCAACCTCAGCTAGAAAAAAAAATTCTCTCTTTCTTTAGCCTCTTTGCTACAAGGGTTATTTTCCATGATCCTTAAGAACACCACTTGTTCTCTACTAACTCTGCTTCTTGGTTGATACTCCTTCAATTTAGCTCCAAATCCTCTACTCTGTTCTAAGTCTCGGTGTTTTTATCTTTCCTTGTGTTCTTGCTCAGGTTCCCTTGCTTGAAATTATTCTCAAGCTTATCTGCCACTAAATATCCTCAATGTTCTCTCTATGTGTCTCTTATTCATCACAAGTAGTATTATTAATATCCTCTCCCATTGACTTCAAACTTCCTCTAATCACATACTTTATCTATTAATCCAAAGGAGTGTAATTTTCACTCTAATACCACTTGATGCATCCAAACATACTATTCTAAGCACTTGCTGCAACCAGCCTCGATCTCTTCTCTAACCCTACAATACTCACATAAAATGTGTGTTAAGCCTCCAGGTAGCCTTGGGTCCCATGCCTATACCTCTAAACACAATCCTTCTCCAATGCACGACTATACTCTATCCCTTACCCCAATTATCCCATGGTTTTGTGCCTTATCCCACATGACCAAACTCCTTAAACTCTCTAACACAACTATACCTCACTCTTAGGCATGGGGCCACAATTTACTCTCATTGATACATGGCACAAACATGACATAAGTCTTTCCAACACAGACCCTCAATCCTACGACCATGAACAATTGAAGAGATCGACAACATATATGAATTTCAGGGGACTCCCCTTGTGATTTTAATTGGGGGGGTGGTATGCGCTCCCAATTTCGTTCATGGTTCCATTAAATAAATCCAGTGATCAAAATATAATAAAGCAGATAAACAACTTGTGTTGGGGGGGTGGGGGGGAACCCTTGATGTCAACAGAGAACGATAAGGGGGCGTGACCCTTGAGGTTATTCGAGAAGGGCCGGGGTGGGGGAGGGGGGAACCCCTGACGTCAACCGAGAACGATAAGGGGGAATGACCCTCGATGTTAGCCGAGAAGGGTTGGGGTGGGGGTTGACCCTCGGTGTTAGCTGAGAAGTGTGGGAAGGGGGAGTTCACATTCATGGTTCCACCATATTTTAGAACTTTGAATTGTGGACTCCCACACTTCGTGCTTGTGTTCGTCTCTCGCCACTGCATGGTTTTGGAGCTAACTAAATTTCCACGCATCAAGCTATAGAATGGAATTGACTTGGATTCACACTAAAACTTCCCTTGTGTTAAAACCAACAGATATTTCTCATTCTGAGAAAACCTTCATTGACAGGTTCAAATTGCAGATGACTTCACCCACGAAGTGATATTTCACAGATCCCTCTAGGATGTTAACAACTAAGTAACATGGCGAGCCTCCTCTAATTATTAGAACATAACACAAATATACATGTCCCAAACACTTATCTTCGTGGATTATTCATATGACTACATAGTGAACCGATCACAAATAATATTTATGCAACTATAATTCAATACATTATATCACTCAAACATAAACATGTTTATAGAGGATTTACATGGGCTCTCTTTCTAATATCCCCTTGATATTCAAGCTCTGTTCCTCGAGATTTCTTTGCTCTAATCCCCTTAGGCTTAATCAAGCTCTAACTATACATACATGTATAGCTCCTACTAGTTAGAAAATATCATAACATAACATATTATTCAAAGATCTATCCCAACTCTTAGATACTACCTAACAACTCACCTCGATGTTTGTCATTCTTACAAAGGTCCACTTGGTCCAAAACACCATCTTAATAAAAACATAATAAAAACCTAACAACCTCTATTCTTCTAGAATATTGACACTGATTGTAATTACATTAAAACCCCACTATTTCTAATTTATACAAAACACATTTGAGGGAAATTTATTTCCATTTGGAAATTTTATAGCCCCCTTTGGGTCTATGGGAAAATGGATTTCTTAAGGTTGATGCTCCTGCGTTAAGGCCATGTAAGGTGGGGATGGCAGAGTCTCTACATAGTAGAATAAGGAATATAACAAAAATTCACTTGGATAGTGGCATACATATGAACCATCCAATATTTATTGTGAGAAAATATCTACAACTGATGTACAACCATTAAAGGTACAATAACAACAAAACCCATCTTAATGATAAGATGCATTACTTGTGAGATAACTTAATATAAAAATTATTGAAATGAGAAATATATCCCTCTTCATTGAATGAAATGAAAATATACAACCATTAAAGGTACAATAACAACAAAAACCATCTTAAAGATAAGATGCATTACTTGTGACATAACTTAACATACAAATTATTGAAATGAGAAATATATCCCTCTTCATTGAAAGAAATGAAAATGGTATGTGCATAATGTTTTATGATTACCTCTTCAGATGGTTAGAATATGAATTCCTCGGATGGGATTGAGCATCGCTAAATGTAGATATGAAGCATATAAGCCCACATTATTATGAGAAAAATAGAGATTAAACTTAACTCTAAAAACTATAATTTCTAATAAAATGATATCACAAATAATATAAGTGGTAATAAATTAAAAAATTATGCGTGTGATGGTGCAAATGATGGATGATTCGAGGAAGAAATAAACATTCAAAGTAAGATGGTAAAAGAGAAAACCTACAACCTTTGCCTCGTTCTAAAAAATTATGGTATGCAATGGGTGATGTTGTAATAATGCCATTTGAAATTTGAAGGCACGAAATAGATCTTAGAATTTTAGAAAAATTGAAAAATATTTATTTTCAAACCAATATGGTGATACCCAAATTAAAAATGACAATGTGAGATGCAAATTTAACCAAACTAACATGATATGATGAACCATGGTATAACAAGATGAATTGATGGTCAGTGGATTCTTATAAAAAATCAAAACCTTTGCACCTACTAGACTGAGGAGCAGAGAAACTAGGAGTAGATAGACGAGGCAACTCACTGGAAAAAAACGACACAAGATTTATCAACCAGAAACCTCATCTTGGAACTATCTAGAGCACATTTCAAGATGCATGTCTAACCCATGCAGATCGAGTCTCACATCTGCCACATATCCCATTCGATACTAAAATTTATGACTTCATCGCTTATACTATGAAAAGGTAATGTGGCTAGTTGTTTAATGAATGGGAATCGTTTTGGGTGATGAAAATAATTTTTTTAGCAACTTAAATAATAATTGAATTAAAAATTTAAAAAATTAATAAAAAAAATGTAAGTAATAAATAAAGGTAAACAAGAAAAAACGCATGGGATAGGCACGTGGGGCTTGCACGTAGCTCATGTGCTCCCTTTGAGAATCCCACACAAAACTATTTGCTCATATTTAAATTTGAGCTTCTAAAGCTAGTGGCGAAGGTTGTGAAGTCCTTCGGTTGTGCAGGGTCCTACCACATTTTTTGCAACCCCGAAATCCATCTTTGGGAACTATTGATGGTCTTGAATGACTTCATCAAAATTGGGGAAATCATTTGGTTGATCGAGATCTTAAGACAAAGCCTTTTCCTTTTGGGATGATGGCTCCGATTGGGATTTTGGGACAAGCTTTCCTTAACAAATAAACTATGTGGAATATAGTGAATGAAATACACTTATTTTACTATGAATTGAAAACATAAATAAGAACTAATATAAACTAATACAAATCCGAGTAGATAATAATACATGCATTACAATGATATCACAATTGACATGCTAATATAGATCACTATGCAACTATGAGATTAACTCGATGAAAGAAAAATAATTTATTTAAGTAGTTAATTAAATTAATCTAGTTAATTAAATTATTCTATTGAATCATTACATGTACTAAGATCTCGTTGTTCACAAATGCATTATAGATTCCAATCAAACATATCAATAGTGATAATGAAATATTGATAAACATACAGGCAAAGTGAATAGAAATTATATTGACAATCTATTCAAAGAAAATACACAGTTAAAGGATGATAGTACCTGATACACCATAGATCTACTCATCATAGAAGGAAAATGGTTCAACTTGATATTAAGAAAAACTTAATTACAGAGTGCAACTTAAGTCTCCTTTTTACAAAAATTTAGAACCCCTTCTCTATCTAAGAGAGGAAATTTATAGTTTTTACATTAGAGGATAACGATAGAAAGAAATAACAACTTCTAAACAACTTATGAAAATGAGTAATAATAATGGAAAATTTTAGAAGTAGGTTCAACAACTTAGGAGGACAATTGACCAAAAATTTGTTGTTGCAAATTAAAGACGTCGATAAGACTGTTGAGCTCGGAGGGGCACTTTGGCTTGATTTGCATTTGACCAGTGAAGATGACATTCTTTAAGGTTGGAAGCATCTAAGTGGAAACATTCATGAGGCATCAGAGAAACAATCATTGATTGTGATGCTTGACTAGGAATTGCCAATGCTTCTCAAGCATGAATTTAGTTAGCTATTCAATTATCTCGACAATTTTCTTGGAGCGTTCTGGCCACGTTCTAATCAATGCTTTGATTTCAGGAAGAGAACCTTTGGGACAACTCTGGATGAGGTTAGGTTGAATTAAATTATCATTTATGGCTTCAATAATATTTTTAGAAATGTCTTGAGCCTTGTATATCACTACTTCAGCCTGTTTCATCCGAATTTACCATTCCTTGAATATAATGAGTTTATGTGTTTCTTCACTCTTAGGTAGGTTAGCAGTCCTACCCTTTTCATTGTCCTGCCATTTTAAAAACCTTGAGAGTTTCTCATCCATTTCTTCAAAGTAATTCTTCATATCTGACAAATGATCAACCAAAGAATCGATAGTCTTACACTAATATTGAACAATTTCCAATTTATGGCAGAAGATTGTTTGTTGTTGAGCAAGAAGAGCATTTAATTCTTTGGCTTCCATCTTGAATTCTGTTAACTCAGGGTTGACATGCAGTTGCTCAATCCTAGCTTTCATTTCTTGAACTTGTTTTTCACTGACCTGTATATCTGTATCATATTGGAGTTTGAGAGAATCAAAATTCTATTTAAGTACTGCAACCTGTGATTGACAGTGTTAAGTAACATTTTTCTTTTCCGCTTCAAGGTTCTGCTCTAGTAGGGTGATATTTTCCTCTTTTTATTTAAGTAATTGTTGCACTTCTACAACTTTGTCAATAATAGTCAAGAAATAAGCACCAGTGAATTAAGAGAATTTTCCCAGTTCATTTGTGGGAATCACTGTAGAACCTTTCTATAAAAACTCAAAGGAGGAAACATTCCCTGCAACTAATGCATGTGACTGATCGAGCATCCTCTTCTTTCTCCCTCTTTTCACTACAACCTTGTGTTGAGGACTGTAGATGATGACTAGTAAAGGGATCTATTCAATATTCAAAATAGTATCGGAAGAAGGAAAAGGAGGAATAACCTCAACATAATTTTCACCAAAGGGATTCTTGATAATTTTCTTTACTTTTTTACCCTGCTCAGGATTCTTTACAGTAGTTTTAACATTCACCTGCTGCACAACTTGAGTACTTTGAGGATTTTCATTCTTTGAATTAAGAGTTTGATTAAACTTTTTCCATATTTCATCTAATATAGGATCAATCACAAACTTTTCTTCTTAAAAAGAAGATGAAGCTTTTGTTCCTTTAGGTAAGGGAGGATTGGTTGACTAAGAAGAAAAAATAATGAGAATATCTTCACTTACAATTTTTTCCTGTTGTAACTGTAATAAATCCATGGGAATATTAGATAACCTTGAGGCTCTGTACTATGGAAATAATGGCTTTTCCTCAGAAGTAAATTGTTCCTCTACATTCCTTAACACTTGAGAATAGTATATATATATATATATATATATATATATATATATATCTCAAACAAATCGTCTAATTTGTCAGGCTCATGAATAACCTGTCTAAGATTCTGTGAGGCTGTGAATTTCTTTAAGAATTTGAAAGGTAGGTCAAATTCTTTTATTTCAATCTTTCAAAACTTAATAAATACCTTGTCCAACCATTTTATAAGCCACCTCTCTACTCAAGAGTTTATCAGGAACATACAATGGAAAAATATTAGGGTTGGCCAGACTTCCAATGACCCTGATATATGTGAAGGATTCTTCACCGAACCTATGCTACTGGTCTTGTTTCCCAAGTGAAAGACTAATAACAGATGATTACTACGTGGATCAATATTTTTAAAAATAATATAAGTGATATGAATTCACACTGAAAAAAGAAAAAGAAAAAAAGAAGAGACAAACAAAACAAACTTACTTGACCGAATGAGCTATATTTTTTGAAATTTAACTTAACATTTTTAATGAAAGTATTCAATACAATAAATTACCTTTATTTTATATTGCAAAAAAAAAAGTAAACTTGAAAAAATAAATAGTTGAAAAAAGACAAATGCATAATCCTTAACTTTGAAGAATCAAAATAAGTTTGCTCTTCCTTAAATTTTCTAAAGTAATAATAATTGTTTGCCTTCATGTTTTAAAAATATATTAAATTAACAATAAATTAAGATTTAAATTTTATAATATTTATAGTTAATTATAATTTTTAAAATAAAATATGAAATAATTGAAATATTAAGAATGGTTTTGGAAAGAAGAATAATAAGAATAGAATAGTATCAATTATAAAAATAATACTTTTAAATTTTATATTATTAATTAGAAAAACCAATATAGATATAAATTTATGTTAAATTTTCAAGTATTAGCATATATTTATGTTAATCCTTGATTTATGAAGTGTCTAGATTGATCAAATCTCTTGAAGTGCAAATTTCTTTTAACGTACAAGATTTGAAAAAATGTCTCCACCTTGAGAGATTTGATCCCTCTTGACACTTGATGGATTTGGGGTTAACATGGATCTATGATTATTAGTGAGACTAATGGTTAAGAACACATGCTTCCTCATTAGAAGTCACTAGTTCAAATCCAAAGAGGATAGAGTAGGTATGATTTCATAGACTTTAGCAGACAAATATGAAAAGGTGGGTATCTTGTCCCAAAAACAAGGGAATCCCATACACTAAATTTGGTTTGTGGCTTCTTCATGACCTTAAGATTATATTACTAGTACATATTGAGTGAGGGTAATGGTTATGAACATGTGTTTCCTCCTAAGAGGTCACAAGTTCAAATCCAGAGGAGGATGTAGTATGTACACCTACATAGACTTTAGTAGTAAAACAATTGTATGGAGGTGGGTCCCTTGTAGCACAAACATGTAGATCTCATACACCAAATTACACATCCTATTACTTTATATCTCTATATAAAATTGATTTAAATTAAGGTGGAAATTGATGCATTTTATTTATGGCGAACATTGAAATATTATTTTTATTATATTCATTTTTTAATTTGTTAATGTAAGTATTATTTTATTATTTTTAAATGTAACACATATATTTTTTGCAAATTAAAATCTTCTATTAGTCAAAGATATTTACAAATTTTCTAACCTCCTATATGCCTTCGTATACCACAAGGGAACCCAAACCATTGGTAAAACAAGAAGTATCTTGTCTAAAATAGCAATGAGTACCATGCAGTCTAAAAAATAAAGAATATATTTTCAAAACTAAAACAAAACGAAGGTTTATCAACCCAAATATCTATAGTAGAAACTAACCAAAGACTAAAATCTAGACACCAAAAACCATAAAAAAAAATGAGGGTAATAACTTTTATAGGCATAAAACAACTAAGAAACCAAATATATAAAATAGCCCTTATCATTGAAAGAATTAAGAGGAGGTGTAGACATCAATAGGTACTAAATTTGTACGAATTCCAAGAGGAGCTATCCATTTTCCATGCAAGATGGTTGTCTCTAATATCACTAGGCACTTATCCATTTCACTGAACTGTAGTTAGAGATCATCCATCATTAGTAAAATCTTATCCTTTGCATCATTCCTCTCTAGGGAGACTTTACTGAAGAGTGACTTAGCTATAAATAGGGGTCAATCATGTGCAAATATTTATTTTTTTCACCTATTTTGTGACCTATGTCAGAAACCCATGAAGTCACTATTACAATCACCTCAAAATTAGAATTAAAGTGATTATTTGCGATGATATCCTCCTATGCTTCTCTTATCTTTCACTGAAATTTTAGGTGGTGATAACATGTAATAGAGCCAAATGGATGATTGAGCTCTAGCTCTTGGTCTTTCTCCCCTGTGCAAGCCCCTTCCATATACACCATGGAAATACCTAACTTGTTTCCTTAACATAGTTTCTAGCATCAAATTCACCTGTAATTGTAGCCATCCACCATAATAACTAACCAATAAAGAAACATGAGACAATAAAAAAAATAGAGCCATGTTGATCATGTATTATAGAAAAATAATACCAATACACAAGTATTGAACAACTACTATGAACAAAAAATGGCCTAAGACAATTTAGATATCCCTAGTTTGAAATGACGAACACATTTCCTCTTGATTCAGGGCCTTCAATTACAGGAATAATGGACATAAACCAAAAAAGGGTGTAATTCACTTATGAATATAATTGTCCACTAGAGAAAATGACCACCCCATATTTAGGAGATAATAAACACCCAAAACCACAACAAACAAGTACTAAAGACCACTAATATTGATATGAAGGCATCAACCAACTACTATAAATAGTCAAGGGCATGAGCCACTACAAATATCCCAAACATGTATAGGTAAATAAGTCATCTCCTAGCTCTATCCCTTTAGTTAGAATATGAGAGGATGTAAACTAGAAATGAAACCAATAGAGAGTGTAGGGATCTAGGCTATGAGGGGTTGGTCCTTCCCCTAGAAAAAAACACTGAGAAAAGTATGAACACACTAGACCACCCACTTACTCCTAAAGAGGAAATATTCCCAAGACGTGCCCAAGAAAATGAGAGGATAAAATAACTTTCTAGGGTTGAGAACAAACTAACATAATCAAACCAAATTTTACCAAGTTCTATCATTATCCAATGTGGAGGGATATTTGGAAGCTTCACATATGAAAAATCCAATACAACAAAACTCATGGGACATGAAAGAAAGGACCAACTTGTATGGTAATTATTAATAGAATGAATGTGTAGTAATCAAGATTTATCCACATCAAAGCTTATGAGGGAAGGTGATAGTCATGTTTCCCTTAGTTAATACTTGAGATGATGGTGGCTATGTCACCCTCACCACCACATTTGGCCCCTTTACACCCCATTCGAGGTATTTTAAATGCAATGTTATGGGAAACATCTCTCTTATACTCTTATTATTTTTTTAATTGAGGTAACATTATGGTTATTATTATTATTATTTTATTTAACACTTCATTACAAAATTTTCTCCCTCGACTGTAAATCCCCTCTTAGTGCAATCAATACATTCATTTTTTTTTAAAATATTTAATAGAATTTATGTTAAAATATCCCTGGATGGGATGATAGGCATGGGAAAAATGGGAGGAACGATGTCACTATCCCAATATCTATAAGAGGGAAACATGGAATCACCATCCTTCCATGACCTTACACCACACGTGACACCAGTCTTGGGATTTATGGGCATTAACTAAAAAATTATCCCATTGGTCATGTCTCCCTAGTCCATTTCAATGTGGGATATATCTCAACATTTGCAGATATATTGGTTCATTGATACATGTTGTACTTGGTTGCTTGTTGTAAGCAAGCCAAATCTCACATAGCATAATGATGAAGCAAGAAGGTGGTTAATTATTATGGCATGCAACACTGTTTCACTATGTGTGGAAGGAATATTACTATCTAGATGTAGAATTTTAATGTACATCTTAGTTTATGATGATGTGGACTAGCTAAACATCACCAACCTAGCGATATGTATTTCAACAAGGTAAGGGATGTTATTTGGTTTCCTTAAGATTTTTACCTTGTTTATACTTTTCATTTTCGATGAGATCATTGGGATTTCTTTCTGATAAGGTGGTGTTGAGATAGTACCCATGGTTTATTGGATCCTATACCACTATCATCATCTCATCCTCATCTGCTTTCATGAGAGGTCCTCCCTCACTAGTTCCTCTCATTCTTGAACCTTCTCTTCTCCCTTGGTGCATATTCTTTCATTTTGGTTAACCCCACCTCTTCTACTCCTATAACTATATCCTTTCATCCCTTTCCTTGGTGGTTATGAATTCTTCATTTCTCCATTTCCCTAGTCATGTAAGGATTATCTCACTGGGGGCTACTATGCTAGGCTTGAGTATCTGAAGGCACAACATATAAATGGAATCCTAGAGGTCAAATATTACCAAGAGCAATTAAATGTGTCAAAAAAAAATTTAATTGCATGTAAAAGAGCAGACAATTGTAAGACCTAGTAAGGCATATGTTCCCCTGGGAAATTAATGCTAAAGTTTGGAGTTAGACCTAGGTGATAGGAGTGTATGCTAAATAATTGGATACTCTAGATATAACCATTGAGGGGGTGTTATATGGATAAAATCCTTCTTGCGGACAAGAACAATCTCCCTAGTATCCTAAGGATATCTAAAACAAACAACCAAGTGCAAACCATTTTCTCTAGATCATTATGATTCAGAATTATTAATCAACTAAGTAAGAAGAGATGCTCCTACCTGAAGTCCAATGCTTGTTGTAATCTTCAATCTAGTCGCTCCAAAAGAGGTCAATTCAGCATGTAAGACTTGCACTCAAAGACAAGAAAAAGGATTAAAAGCACCTGCAATATATAATAATTCAGAAACATTAATCTATCTCAGTGATCAAGAAATCCAAGAATTAAAGTACTCAAAGAGATACATGAACAACTTAATGAGAAAATAGAATCCATTTGTATTAACTTGTATGATAAGAAGTAACCTTACAACCTTGTCGCCTTGATGTCATACAGGTTCTTCCGGGGTCCTGAACAAACGATTTCCATCGGTTTGACAAGCCTTCACCTCTCTGAAATAACATGAATCTATTGACATGATTATGTGATCTTTCTCATGCCGATGATGCCAAGTATAGAGAGTATAATTTCTTCAGCAATTAACCTCAAAACAACCAAGTTATAAGTACCCTTGAGACTGAAACATGATCTCAATTTATAGCAAAAAGGAGGTAGTTTCAGTTCCAATAAGAAAGGGATATATTCCTTTCATGAATGGATTAAGCTCCAAATACCAAGGGATAGACTCCTTTAATGAAGGGATAGAGGTTCATGAATGGAGGGATTGAATATCGACTAGATTACGCTTCTATAAGTATCCAACTAGGAGAATATTCTACTAGTTGGGCTTCTAGAACTTACTTTTTCTTTTATTTTACCTTTTACAGGGGTCCACACTTTTAATAAGAAAAAAGTGTGGGATGTGCCGCAAGTTATAGAGAAAAAAAATTGCGGTACCGTAGGCAATGACTAGGAAAAGTGCGGAGTTAGGATTTTAAGGGTTTTAATGAGCTTTTCTCCAATTTCAAGACTTGGTTTAGGAACTTTAGGGTTTTGGACCTCTAAGGGAGCATAATATAGGTAATGATGAACCCATATAGATAACTAAATGTTGTGGTGACAAATTTTAGTGTAACAGATTTCCCACTAAAGTGCGAAGTCTGAAGTAGTTCTGAAGAGTGAAGTGCTTTATCATTCCGAGGATTGGGTTGCAGGCATACCGATTGAAACCTATAAAAACATTCAATGCAAACATATATATGTATATCATCGCTGAGGAAGGCATTCCCATACTCAGATACAAACTAACTACATGTTCTGATATAGAAATGATTTTAGAATTACATCAACAGTAGACACAGCATGGACGTAGCCATTTGTAGTAAATAGTCTACTGTATCGTCAATAATAAAACTCCTTGTAGCTTGGATGGTGGAAACTAGATTTAGGGTCTTGATTTCCACTTCCCAAACTAGTACGATTCTATCCATGCGATTGATTGTGTTGAAGTCGAACATGGTAGAAACCACTTGATTACCAGTCAATGATGTGAATTGTTAACAAGTGTGAGAGAAACCACCAATAATGACAATGGCTCTCAAAGTACTCAGTACAATCCATGAAGTGTGAATGAATGATTTGAAGTCGAACACTTCACGAAATCATTCGATCGAAGGTCAATGGTGAAACCTGACGTCGAAGGCAAGAAAAATTCCATTAGGGCATGCAGATTCCAAGGTACTGATAGGATTATAGATCAAATTTCTAGATGATGAGCTGCCATCGATAGAAAATGACCCGTCGTAGGAAAGCCCACAACACGAAACCATTAGATAAAGTTTTGAAGAATTTTTTTAGCAAGGACTGACTCAGGGATGGTCAATGTGAATGGATACAAATGTTTGCAATGAATGGTTTATTTGAACTGTCTCTTGAACACATAATGACACTGCAGATGGTTTGGTGACAATTGACCTAAAGCTAATACCCAGAAACTGGCTGAAGACTTTCAATGTGGTTTGATTAACTGTTAGACAG